>CAUYQU010053675.1:0-102172 GCA_963574635.1 Cheracebus regulus | reverse complement strand
TCATTGAACTCTTTATTAGCAAATTATAATTGCTACATAATATAACCTCAAATAAATCAGTTGTAATATACTTTACCACTTCCCATTTTTGAACATTTATTTAATTAGTTTCTTTCATTTAGGTATCATAAATATCGTTGTGATAATTGTCTCAGTGTTCAAATCTTTGATTGATCGTTTTCTTTTTCTTGCTTCTTTTTTTTTTTTTTTTTAAAAAAGACAGGGTGTCACCATGTTGGTCAGGCTGGTCTTGAACTCCCGACCTCAGGTGATCCGCCCACTTTGGCCTCCAAAGTGCTTGGATTACAGGCGTGAGCCACCGCACCCGGCCTCTTGCTTCTTCTTTTTTTTTTTTCTTTTCTTCTGAGACAGGGGCTCACTCTGTCACCCAAGCTGGAGTGCAGTGGCATGATCTTGGTTCACTGCAACCTCCACCTTCTGGTCAAGTGATTCTTTAGCCTCAGCCTCCAGAGTAGCACATGCCACCATGCCTGGCTAATTTTTGTATTCTTTGTAAAGATGGGGTTTCACCATGTTGCCCAGGCTGGTCTTGAACTCCTGAGGTCAAAGTGATCTGCCACTCTTGGCCTCCCAAAGTGCTGGGATTACAGGTGTGAGCCACAGAGTCCGGCCTTTGATCATTTTCTTAAAACAACTCCCTTGAAATGAAATTACAATCAAAGTGTTTGATCATTTTTAAGGTTATATGTATATGTGTATACATATATATGCATATGCACACTATATATATATATAAACATACATTTTATATATATATAAACATACATTATATATATATAAACATACATTATATATATATAAACATACATTATATATATATATATATATATATACACACACACACACACACAATATATGTATATGTGTATATACATAAATTTTCCCCGCAGGTTTTCCAATTTATTCTCTATAAGCAGTATTTTTAAGTGTTCATTTTAGCACCATCAACACATTAAAAATACACCCTAATTGGTTTTTATTTTATTTCAACTTCTAGTTATTTCTTTCCCACATCTCTCCTGGTAGGTTGTCTTTGTCTTATCCAATCATTGATTGGTTACCTGGTAAGTTCTTCTGAGCGCAGTTTTTTGTTTTGTTTTGTTTTGTTTTGTTTTTGAGATGGAGTCTCACTCTGTTGCCCAGGCTGGAGTGCTGTGGCACGATCTTGGCTCACTGCAACCTCTGCCTCCCAAGTTCAAGCGATTCTCCTGCCTCTGCCTTCTGAGTAGCTGGGATACAGGCGTGTACCACCACGCCTGGCTAATTTTTTATATTTTTAGTAGAGACGGGGGTTTCACCATTTTGGTCAGGCTGGTCTCGAACCCCTGACCTTGTGACCCGCCTGCCTCAGCCTCCCAAAGTGTTGAGATCGCAGGCATGGGCCACCGCGCCCGGCCTGAATGCATGTTTTTAAAAAAAGCATATTATAAATCTATACCTGTTCTAAAGTTACAGTTTCTTTCTGTAACAAATCAGGATTATTCTTATAATTGTATATGATTTGGGAAAGGAGATTGCATGTAGCTAGAACACAAAAACTCTCAGCTACTCTGATAAGTTTAAGCTGACAAGTAGAGGCTAGTATGCTTCTGTGTTTTTTGCAGGAGGGATATATATGGCACTTAGAAAATGTATCTGAAAATTCACATTCCTTTTCAAATTGTTGTATAGAAATATCGCAAGATTTTGAAAGGGACATGAATAACCCAGAAAAAAACGTTAAAATATTTATGTTTTCCATTTCTCTTTGAATGGGTATCTCAAGGAAGGAAAATTGTTTCAATCTGAAGAGGAAATAGCCATGTATCTGCTTTGTTCTCTTCTCCATTTCCAGGTTCCCCAAAGTGGGCAGGTCTGGCTTGAAAAGCAATGGAGAAAAAGTTCGGGAGATCGATGATGGTGATGTTTGCACAACAATGTAAATGTACTTAATGCTACAGAGCTGTACACTTAAAAATGGTTAAAACGGCAAATTTTATATTATGTATTTTTGATTCTCTGTGTCCCCCAAAAAGTAATGAAGGCTTTTCCTTTTCATCTTCTGGGACTCTCTGAGCCTTCTGCTGTCTGTTAACCAACGCCTACAATTCCGCACAACTTGATTGCAGCTGCGAGTGGTGGGGGGGAATTCGAATGACTCAGGAAAGCTAGTTGACTGAGAAACTGCCTCCAGACCTTCTTCCAAATTAGCAGCAATATAAGTACAGCCACGAACATGACTCTATTTGAAAAAAAGAAGACCAAAAGAGGAGCAGCTGCTGCATGGCTGCTGCCCGGTGACTGGGAGACAAGGCTTAGAATTGCCATGAGAACCCTAACTACAGGCCAAGTCACCCTATAAAATGTACCTTGCATTCCACAACGGGAAGATTTCTGGAAATGTGGCATGTAAACTGAAATCCATAAAATAAATCATTTATGCAGAGATGAATATAGTAGTTGTATTTCAATTATATAAGTAAAGCGCATGAGATAAAAGAGTCCGAACTATAGAATTCAAACTTTTAGAAACATTTTAAACATAAGACCCTGCTTTTGTTTAAACGGTTAGTGCCCATCCTCTCTTCCACCTGCAAGAAGACCAAAAACTCAACTTACTTCTTGGCCGAAATTAAATGAGAACAAAAGCAAGTATAAATAAAACGTTATAATATTCTTATGTAACGAGAATGTGTTAAAGAATTAAAGAAACCTTTTAAACATATAAAAGTAAAGGCAGTAAACAGAATGTTTTTTAAGATCTAAGAGCAACTAAAATATCTGGAGCACATACTCTGAGCCAGGCACTGTTCCAAGTCCTTACCTGTGTTAACCCTTTATTCCCCACACACCCCTACCAGGAAAGGTACTACTGCTGCCCCATCTGACAGATAAGGAAACTGAGAACCAGAGAGTTAAGGAACTTGCTCAAGGTTAGCAATTAGCTGCAATGCTCTGAATCTCTAAGTCATATTGCTTTTCCAGACTGTACCTAGAATTTTACTCTGTGTCTAAAGTTGGCAATAAACTGAAAGAAGAAAAACGTGGTTGTATTTGGGCTGTAAATAAAAGCATCTGTGATCTTTCCCAGGTCTGAGAAGCACTTCTTTGAGAAATACTGATTTTTATTTAAAGAAAAAAAGAATTAGATTATTTTCTACTGACTCTCAAGTTTGGGCAGTTAATAAACTTTAGCTATGTCCCAGATTTTTCCTGTGATTTGAATTGTCAGTTGAAGCCTGTCTGAGGAGGGAAGAAAATCAAGACTTGGCAAAAGGCTTAATGCAGTGTAGCATCTTTCCCTGAGCACCGGCATCTGAGATGCGGATATTTTCCATCCCAGCAGCAGCTGCTGAGGTGATGGTGAGGATGGAGTGTTGTACAGACTGAAGCTCATCATCTTAAGACACCGCTTATCAGAAAGGTCAGAGCCCCTTGCATGCCCTCTGTTTCCTTTTCAGTGAAAGCCTTTGTTCTTTGCCCCACCCTCAAATCCCATCGCCCAGCCCCAGGCTTGCTGGCCCACGTATAGGCTCGGAGAGGAATTGTGAGATCTTTAAACTTTTACTTACTGATTTCAAGAAAGGCAAACCCAGAAACTGGGGGCTAAGGGTAGAATAACTTCAAACTGGACCCTCGTACAAATGTTTGGAAGCTTAGATCACATCTGGCTGGAAAGAGGGGTTGTGGGTTGATAATTTATCAGTGTTTTGCTCTACTCAATTAAACTGATGAGCACAGTCTGCAAAAGTGGCCAGCATCAGCTCACCTCACCATGGACAGAAAGGCACTGATGATTACATCCTCAACAAAGCTGGTGACTCAAGGGTTGCCATTGGTGACCAACTTATTTACTTCTTTCTTGAGTTTCCATTCTTAGGACTACTCCCACATTCACAAAACAAAGACTGTAGGCTACGTTCATTTCCAGAAAATGCTTTCTAGTGCTGATACAGAAATTATGACTCCAGCAATGGACAGAATATGGTTAACTGCCAGAAATTTGGGTTCTTTCTACAGAGAAGGAGCATTAAAGATGAATAGCACCCAGCAGAAAGAAACCTGGAAATCTCCAGGCCTCTCCATTACTGTGACCAGAAGCAACTCAGTAAACTTCCAGAGCTGCAGGTTCTCATCTGGAAAACAGCAAGCACTCCTAAATCTGCCTTTTTTCAACTGGTTGGTTCAACAATCAAATATCATGTAAATATCAATGTAAATGAAAGTGCCGTCTACATGGTCACTGACTATATTAGTAATAAGATATTACCCCACCTCACTCAGGTAATAAAGGTATTCTTTCTATAATCAAACTAGATAATGACCTCTCAAGAGTGTTTCTAGATTTTATGTTCTACGGTTTAGCAAATGGAGATAAACTTTGCTATTTAATACAGTAAGACAGTCGCCTTCAATGAGTCCACAACAACTTAGGTCAGCTCACAGTATCACACCCTTCTCTAAATACATCACACATTGTTCATAGGATTCGTTTGGAAATTAGTCACATGCTGCTTGATGCTGTCAACCATTGTTATTTTCCTTTTTAATGTTATCTTGTGCATTCAAATATGTATCTCGCCTTTGCAACTAGACTATAAATCCCTTCAGGACTATTTGGTGAGCTTCTTGTGCATATTAAATAACATAATGTATATCAAGGACCTAGAATCATATCTAGTACATAGTAAGCTCAATAAATAATAGTTGCTGTTTTCTTTCAGATGACCTAGCATGAATTTAGGTCTAGAGCATAGACAACAAGTTATCAATTAACCAATTCTAGTAGAGAAGATCACATGGTGGGATACTGTTTGAAGACTTTGTTGAGCAATAATCACATAGGACTTAAAAAGAATACTCTAGGCTCTGTGTTAAATGACATCCTTAATTGAGAACACTATTTTAGAGATAAGAGGGAGCAGTGATGATGAACACAGTTATTGGAGTCAGATCCTCGGTTGAATGTCTACTCCAATTCTTACTCCAATATGACTTTGGCCAAAGTACATCACTCTGTTAATGCCAACATGAAAGTGATAATACCTGCTCCAGGGCTGTGGTAAGAATTAAAGGAATTAAAGTGACAAATGGCATGGGGCCAAATAGTAGTATTTACTCCCATTATTAAGAGTCCAGGCCAGAAGCAATGGCTCACCCCTGTAATCCGAGCACTTTGGGAGGCTGAGGTGGGCGGATTACCTAAGGTCAGGATTTTGAGACAACATGGCAAAACCCCATCTCTACTAAAAATACAAAAATTAGCCGGCCTTGGTGGTGCATGCCTATAACCCCAGCTACTTCGGAGGCTGAGGCAAGAGAATTGCTTGAACTTAGGAGGCAGATGTTGCAGTGAGTTGAGATCGTACCACTGCACGTCAGCCTGGGAGACAGAGTGAGACCCCCTCTAAAAAAAAAAAAAACAAGGCCCAACAATTTTCTATCCTAGGACTCAGCAATTCACCCATAAGAGAAAGATTAGCCTGCCCACAAGGGAAGAGAAATGGGAACGTGGTCTGACAGTCTCCTACTTCACCAAGCCAATCTTTTTACACTCTGAAAAGTAGAATAGATAGCATATGTATTAATTTAATACATATACAACCTGGCAAAAATTTGCCTCAGATTCTAGGCAATGTTTTTTTGTTTGTTTGTTTGTTTTAGACGGAGTCTTGCTCTGTCACCAGGCTGCAGCACAGTGGAGTAGTCTCGGCTCACTGCAACCTCCGCCTCCCGGGTTCAAGCGATTCTTCCGCCTCAGCCTCCCAAGTAGCTGGGACTACAGGCACATGCCAAATGCCCGGCTAATTTTTGTATTTTTAGTAGAGACGAGATTTCACCATGTTGGCCAGCATGGTCTCGATCTGTTGACCTCGTGATCCACCCGCCTAGGCCTCCCAAAGTGCTGGGACTACAGGCGTGAGCCACCACGGCCTCCCAGCAATGTATTTTCTATATGTAGATAGGCGATTGAAAAGATAAAGCATGTGTACCAGTCATAGAAACATAAAACTCCTTATTAGTTACATGTTTGAGTAGGCTACATAGCTATTAAATTTATTATTATAAGACTATAAAGTCATTTTAAAGGAAAAATAATTGCATTTTGTTTCCAACTGTTAGCTTAAGTCATCGCAATCTTGAAATATATGTTTTTATAGAATTTTTAGATATTTTTATTCAAATATCAATAGAAACCTTATAAAAATTACAGAGAGGAAAGAGCTACCAAATATATGTAGATAGGAAATTGCAAAGACAAAACATTTGTAACAACTATAATTTTTGCAATATACACATGCTACAGTTTGAAAATTGAAATCAGATATTCAATAATGTAGTGATTGGAGGGTGTCTTTTTACCTTTTGGTGAAGATAATAGTAATTTTATAGAGTTCTCTTTTGGAGGAGATTCTAATACATGCTTTCATTAATTTACGCTTTGGTAAATACACTCAGGCTTTCCTGCAACAGTATTTGATGTTTAATTTTTAAAATGATTTTCTTCCCTAAGCTGGCATTATATTCCCATATCTTTTTCAATTAAATAATTATATTATTGCTCAAAAAACTTTGCTCAGCAAATGTATCTAATATGTAAATAAAATATTTTCTTATGATTTCTAAAGCACTAATTTATTAAAAACATTTAAAATAGGAAATACATGTTGCAATGTAATAAATAATGCTACTTAATTCTAATCTCAAAAGAAGATAACTTATGGTAAATGAAATCTTTTTTTAAAGTGTATCTGTAAGTCTTTGCTCAAGAGAAATATATATTTTAATTGAGATTAAAATATCATTAAGATTTATATTTATTTCACTCCTACTGTCCTTGTTTAATTTTTTCTCTTTTAAATTTGACATTATTTTAGAGACTGTGACACACCTCTTAGTTTTAGAATTTGGTTCTAGTTTTATCTTTATAAAAATGTTCTTTAAAAATACAACTAGAAAATATTTAATGGTAGTTGAAATGACCTCTAAAAACATTTAAAGTTGGAAATAGATTTAAAATTAAAATAATCTTTAAAACAAAGACCATTATAATAATTAAAACCTCAAATTTTTAAATTTCGCCAAAATGTTTAAGTGACCAAAAATTATTTGTATTTTCAATATTTCAGATTTCTCCACCTGTCTGCTGCTCACTTTGCTATATTCTGTATAACAAATTGGAGGAAACAAACCATTCATACAAAGAATCAATTAATCTAAGAAATACGTAAGTCTCAAAATTTCATTAAAAAAATGAAAGATCCAATTTTAAAGACTTTTCTGAGAATTGCGTGAATTGAACACACATTAACTGTGTTTTGTACTAATTGTATTAATAGTAATTTTATCTTCTTACCTTATTTAGAAAGGCTGGGTTAGTGTGGGGAGAATTTACATTTATATTTGAGGAATTTTCCTAATACTTGCTTTTAATTAAGGAACATGGATTACAGTGAATCAGCTAGCATGGATTCATATAGAGCTTAAGCTAATTGCTTAACTTTCAGAGAAGTCGTACTTTTTCAAATGAATCATGAAGAATGTCTTCAAAGGTCAATACAGAGAAAAAAATTTCAGTTTTTCCTCCAACACAATAATTTGTACTTTTTTTGGTAGAAATCTGGAAGTAATTCTGATTTTAAAAGGTAACATTTTCAGCAGCTTCAATTTTCTTTCTAAGTGTCAATTAAAAGCCATGTCTGATGTTTCATTTTAGTTGGAGCTGTTACCCTGAACACTAATAAGGTGACGATGGTGGGAAATATAAAAGTACATACTAGAAACAATTTAATTTTATATAATTTACACATAATGCAAATGTATTAACTCTATGCTACATGTTAAACAATCACTATAATGCCATTCATACATTTTTTAAAAGTCAGAAATCAACTTTCCAAAGGCTTTTACACATATTATACTGTCAAGAGAAACCCAACTGGAGTTCTCAAATCATTTAAATAAATGGATTTACAATTACCAAATGGAAATAAATGGAGATTAGCTGAATTAATTTTAAGTGTGTAAAAAAAGTACATAATAATTGTATATTTAATTTTTTTCCCAAAAATAATATACGCCCCAGGGGCCAAGCAATGTCACTGGAATAAATTCCTTTCACAGATGTAAATGTCTTGATGACAGTTATTTTCCAAGTCTAGGGTCGGTCCCACAATCACATCTCTGAAAGATTTTCTACATGAAGTGTTTGAAGAAGTGGTGGACGTGTCACTGATCTCTGTGGTCCATTCCAGGTCTCCTTTAAGGCAGAAGTGGGGCACCCAGGAGAGAAGAAAAGGTAAAACTGATAAGAGAATCTGAACCAAATGTTGTTGCATGCTAGAAATGATTAGATGCCCTTGTCATGGAGCTGTTACAGAGGTCTGGGGTGAAAAAGGGAAAGAAGAGGTCAAGTGTAGGCACATGAGTACAAAAAATGTTTACGCTATATAGTGCAGGGAAAGTGAACCCTTAACCTACTCCTAAATCCTCTTTCCTTTTCCTTTCTAAATACCCTTTGGTGCTGTGAAGAGGTGGGTTTTATTGCTACTTATTGACACGTATCAGGTTTAGCTACACAATATGTTTGTAATTAAAAGCTTCAGCAAAGGTATTCTGCTCCTTTCCTTTGAGGATTTGCAAAGCACAGGCTTAGGGCACTGCCGCTGAACTGCCTCTCGTTATGCAATGCCTACTTTAGAAAGTCTATGTCTTATCACACAGTTACTTTTGGTGGGATCCATGTCTTACACATTCATTCAATAAATATGCATTGAGTACCTGGTAGGTTCCAGGCCCTGTGCTAGACAGTGAACAGATAAACGAAATTCCTTGCTCTCCTGGAGTTTACATTTTCATAGCAAAAACAGGCATGGAACAAAATAAATGAGTTACTTGAGTTTCATGTTGTATTGGATTTTTAATACACACTTTTCCCCCACACTTTAAAACATGTACATTAGTAGATTCCAAAATTTATAATGAGTCATATGTTACTTGTTGATGTTTTTTCTTTATGGTGGCCCATAAAATAATGACATAAACCTTCAGTGATAACATTTAGGATTCAACAAAAATACAGTAGGCTATTAGGAAGTATTTTCAGAGAAGAAGAATAAAAAGCGGAATCTTGCAATTTTTAGTAGCGTGGTCAGGGATAGCCTCACTGAGATGTGTCATTTGAGCCCAGATTTGATAGATGAAGGAGCAAGCCCTGGAAGGCATCCCAAGCAGAGGAAACAGCAAATGCAAATGCCCTGTGAGGAGGATACCAGCTCATGCTCTAGGAAGTATAAGACCAGAGGAGATGGAACTGAACGAGGTAAGAACAGCAATAATAAAAGATGAAATCAGAGAAATCAAGGAAGCCAGACTATAGAGGATCTTGAAGACCACTGTAAGGACTTTAGCTTTCACTCTGAGTGAGATGGGGAGCCATAGAGGGCTTTGAGAAGACATACTATGAATCATATTTGAAAAGCAAAAAAGCACCTCTAATTGCTGTGTTGAGAGTGGGTTGACTGAAGAGAATAAAGAGTAAACTTAGACACCAATTAGGAATCTATTGCAATATTTCAAGTAAGAGACCAGCATGGCTGTCTCCAGGTGTTAGCAATAATGTGACGAGAAGTAGTCAGATTCTGAACAAATTTTGAAAATAAATCCCATAACTTGATTTATGCTGGATGCCAGGTTTGAGAGACAAAGGTGAGTCACGGATGACTCCCAGGTTTGGGCCGAAAGACTAGAACTAAGGTGTTACCATCAATCATTCTGATAGTAAACCAGAGGTTCCTCATGCTAAATCAGGAAGTTTCTGACTGTATAGAGAATTGTGCATCTAAAACTAAATATTTCAGATAGTAATGGCCATGAGAGTTTTGGCTCACCAAAGGAAGGGAAAGAGGAAGAGAGGCCAGATGAAAGGGGATTAATTATTCTACCAGGTTGTTCATGTACAGTATCTAATTGAATTCCAACAACCACCTTTCAGTGTTGGTATTATTATCCCCATTTTACAAGTACGGAGATTGGGCCTCAGGCTGGTTAAGTAACTAGCCAAGCTCACATGTCTATGGCTACCTTCACAGAGGTGGGAGTTTTCCCCTTGGAACTGGTTGCAGTTCCTTAACCAGTTAAAAGCTTCCAACTCTGCCCCACCCAATTCTCCTAGAGGCATTGGGAATTTCTTTTTCTTTCTCTTGATCAGTGGAAGAATATTTCAGTTGATACAACATAGTATTGTACACAAAATCATCCTTCAGCCAAAAATAGATAAAAGGTAAAAAGGGTAAATATCATAGACTATCCTCATGGCTTTCTTATATCATAATAAATGTTTGAGGCAAAAATTATAAGACCACTTGATGTGGTCATTTATATACTTAAAGGAAATAAACAGAATTATATATTAAAATTAAGGGCTGAGTGAAGTGGCTTATGCCTATAATCTCAGCACTTGAGAAGGCAAAGCCAGAAGGATTATTTGAGATCAGGAGTTTGAGACCAGCCCTGGCAACATAGTGAGACCTCATTTCTTTAAAAAAAAAAAATTAAAAATAAGATGTGCACAATGGACATCTATAGTTCCAGCTGTTAGGGAGGCTGAGAGGTGAGGATTACTTGAACCGAGAAGGTCAAGGCTGTGGTGAGCTATGATCACACAGCTCAGTCTAGCCTGGGCCAGAGAGTAAGAGTCTGTCTCAAAAAAAAAAAAAAAAAAAAAAAAGTAACAAAGCAAGAACCTAAAGGTAAGTAAGCTTTCTACATTTCACCTGAGGTAGTAAAGCACAGTTGATAACAGTAGACTGTAGTACATTATATATGCATATTGGACTATGGACAACAACCACTCAAAAGTATACAAAGCTATATACTCAAAAACACTATAAATAAATCAAGATGAATGAAAATTCATTCTCAGAAATATCTAATTTAAGAAGCTTGTTTTCAACAAAAAAATCATTGTATATAAATTTTTAACATCCTTATGATGATATGTGTTGCTGATCAAAGTATTTGTTGTAAATCACTGAATTAGATGATGAAAATTTTTAATCATGAAAAAATATAAGATCGTTGTAAATGAAAGGTAAAATCAGCCTGACTGTGTCAAAGGCAGAAAGCCTGGGCATTTCATAATCACAATCATGTCCTAAACTCATCATTTCATTCATGTTAACATTTGTTTTTAAATTTACTGCCTCTAACCTGATCCAAAGCAGCTGCTTTCCCACAAGGAGGCTTATCTTTTTCAGCATGGAAAATAAAATGGGGTTAAAAATGCAACCAGATCCAGCCCATCACCCCCATCACCGGGAAGTTTCAGTTTAGAAGAGGATATATGCAGTGCCAGAAGCTCCGACAGTTGGCTTGAAGGCAGGATTATCTTGTTCTCAAGACAGAAGTCATTAGAACAAGGTAGAGGGCTGCTGTGCACAGGCGTCTCCATGGCGCACAAGTGCCAGACCCCTTCCATTGTCCTTGGCTGGGATGAACTCTTCAAAGCCGGCCACTAGAAGCATGCAGGTCCTGGCTGAGGTCAGCTCTGCTGCTGCTCACCCAGTGACCCCTGGTCCAAACAGACAGAGAAAGGGACGCTGCCTCTGTGGAAGATCAAAGCCCAGCTTTACCCAGTTTCAACTCTCCTGCTCAGGAGGCTGGAGCTGGCTAATGAGGGAGGGGTGGAGGCAGAAAAAGGGAAAGGCATTTTAGCACAATGTAGAGCACTGCTAGCTTCCCCAAGAAACACTTTGCTGAAGTATCACTGGCCATGGTGGCTGAAATGTAACCAGCCAGCTGCCCCTGCACACAGCATTGAGAAACACAAACAACTGAGGAAAATGCAGGGTTGACACAGGTAATGAAGTGAGCTAAGTCTGGAGAGTGGCTTTCACAGGCAGACGCTCTCTCTCAAGGGCTCTCCTTCCAACAAAAGTCCCTGACTCTTCACAGCTGCCAAAGAAACATCAGAAGGAGGAGAAGGAGCAACTTGAGACCACTTTTTCTGCAAGGTATTTGCTTCCCCTTGTTTTGATATGGTCCCCACAGCCTGCACAGCAATTACTCCTGAGCCTCCAGGATAGAGATATTGGTCACTCGGACTCTGTTCTGCTATTCCGTAATCAACCATTCTGGTTTGCCTGGAACTTTCCTTTCACTGTCCTATGTCCCAGGAAATACCTCATACGCTAAAAGTCTCACATCCCAGAAAACCTTTCATGGTCATCCTAGCTGTGAATCAGCAAGATTGCATAGAAGATATTTGTGGAAAGATAACTATAGTAGGTTGCCTGGTAGCCGCCTCGCCCCCCAAAAATAAATGTCCATACCCTAATCCTTGGAACCTGTGACTGTGACTTTATTTGGAAAAGAGATCTATGTAAGTGTAATTAAAGATCTCAAGATGAGGCCAGGTGTGGTGGCTCACACCTGTAATCCCAGCATTTTGAGAGACTGAGGTGGGCGAATCACAAGGTCAGGAGATTGAGATCATCCTGGCCAACGTGGTGAAACCCCTTCTCCATAAAAATACAAAAATTAGCTTGGTGTGGTGGTGCACACCTATAGTCTCAGCTCCTCTGGGGCTGAGGCAAGAGAATCACTTGAACCCGAGAGGCGGAGGTTGCAGTGAGCCGAGATTGCCCCATCGCACTCCAGCCTGGTGACAGAGCAAGACTCCGTCTCAAAAACAACCACCAACACAACAAAATTAGCTGGGCATGGTGGTGCACGCCTGTAATCCTAGCTACTTGGGAGGCTGAGGCAGATGAATCACTTGAATCCCAGAGGTGAAGATTGCTGTGAGCCAAGGTCATGCCATTTCACTCCAGCCTGGGCAACAAGAGCAAAACTCCATCTCAAAAAAAAAAAAGATCTCAAGATGAGCTCATCCTTTAGGGTTCACCCCTATAAGAAACAGGAGATGAGAAGACAGAGAGACTCCGAGGGGAAGGCAATGTAAAGCCAGAGGCGGAGATGCCAGCACTCACCAGAAGCAGCAAGAAGAAAGGAACAGGAGTGGAATCCTTCAGAGGGAGTTTGGCCCTGCTGACCCTGGACTTTTGGCCTCCTAGTCTTCAAAACTGTGAAAGAATAAATTGTTCTCATTTTAAGACACCCAGTCTGTAGTAATTTGTCATGGCAACCAAGGAAAACTAGAGGTTGGCACCTGGGTGTCTCCCCTGAGGGTACAAGTGAAAATATTTTGGTAAAGACACTGGATGGCTAGCAGGTGAAACAGATAAAGTATGAAGTCAGTTAGGCCCAGAAAGTGTTAAGATGAAACTTAGGAGTTCCATTAGTCCATTTTCATACTGCTATGAAGAAATAACTGAGTCTTCATAGAAATAGTCTTTATAAAGACTTTATACATAGTCTTTATAGAAATGTATAAAGAAAAGGAGGTTTAATGGACTCACAGTTCCACATGGCTGGAGAGACCTCACAATCATGGAGGAAGGCAAATGAAGGGCAAAGCCATGTCTTACATGGTGGCAGGCAAGGGAGTGTGTGGAAGAGACCTGCCCTTTACAAAACCATCAGATCTTGTGAGACTTATTAACTATCACATCAACAGCACGAGAAAAGCCCATCCCATAATTCAATTACCTCCCACCAGGTCCCTCCCACAACTTGTGGGGATTATGGGAGCTACAATTCAAAATGAGATTTTGGGTGGGGACACAGCCAAACCATATCAGGAGTCAATAATGAGTTTAGCAAATTGACTTTTTTCATAAACACTGGTTATATACAAATTGGCCTGAGGGGGAATATATGTGTATGCTATTTTTTGCCCCCATAGGATGTTTGACAATAAGTAAAATATTGTCATATATATGTATAACATATAAAATATATATTAAAAGGGTTTTTATATATGTGTGTATGTATATACTTATTTTTGTATAAAAAGAATTATCAATAACATTTGTTGACTGACAGTCTGATCTTACTGACTTCCCTAAGATATTTGTATGCTTCCACACAATAATACATTCACATATGAAACTTCTCTGGGTGAACTTACATTTTCTTAAGATGAAGGAATCACCTAGTTTTACTCCCGTTTGTAGACAAACAAAGTTCTTTATACATTTTCCTTTTTAAATGTTTTTATTAGTACATAATAATTATACATATGTACGGGGTACATGTGATATTTTAATACATGCATACAGTGTGTAATGACTAAATCAGGGTATTTAGGATATCCATCACCTCAAACATTTACCATTTCTTTGGGTTGGGAACATTTCAAGCCTAGCTATTTTGATATATATAATACATTGTTAGCTATAGTCACCCTACTGTGCTATCACATGCTAGAACATCCTTCTATCTAACTGTATGATGGTATTAATTAACCAACCAATGAACTTCGCTTCATTTCCCTCCTACCTCTATTCTTTCCAGCCTCCAGCAACTGTCACTCTTCTCTCTACCTCCATGAGACCCATTTCTTTTGGCTCCCACATCTGAGTGAGAACATGTAATATTTGTCTTTCAGTACCTGGCTTATTTCACTTACCATAATGACCTCCAGTTCCCTCTATGTTGCTGCAAATGACAGGGCATTTATACTATTTAATGGCTGAATAATATTCTATTGTGTGCATATATGACATATACAATGTGACATACATATGTTTGTGATATATTATGTATAATGTGATATAGATGCGATATATGTATAATGTGGTATATATATCACATTTTCTTTATTTATTTATCTGTTGATGGACATTTGGGTTGATTCCATAGCTTGGTTATTGTGGTCAGTGCTACAGTAAACATAGGAGTTGGATATCCCTTTCATACGCTGATTTCCTTTCCTTTGAATAAATACCCAGTAGTAAGACTGCTGACTCATATTGTTGTTCTATTTTCAGTTTTTTGAGAAAACTTCATAGTGTTTTCCACAATGGCTGTACAAATTTACATTCCCACCAACAGTGCACAGCCTCACCAGCAATTAGATATTTTTCTCACAGACTGAGGGCCAGAACATCTTACTCAGCAAAGCGTTATACTGAAGACATTACAGTTCAATATTATTATTGAAATTCTTGGAGGCTAAAGATGAGAAGGTAAAAAGCAAATGCATGAAATAACTTTGAAAGCTACAAGAAAAGAGATACTACAATTAGCATTTTTGCCCATTAAACACACTTTAAAATCATTACAGAGCACACTTCAAATGATGTGACAAGTAGGGAAAAAGTCTACCAATATCCCCCAAAGTCTGCTGATCTCCCCAGAGATACTGGTAGACTTTTTTCATAGGAAAAAGGTGGTAAAGAATCTGTTTTGTGTTTTCTAACCCTCTGTTCTATGGTGTATACCAGGCCAGAAGGGGTCTGTTACTGATATCAGTGACTATCTGCTGCAGCCCACCAAGAGCAGCTAGCTATGATTTATCCATTTGTCCACTTGTTTTTCTTCCTGATGTCCTTTCTAGCCCCTAAACTGTAGAGCATACGTCCTTCTTTATGTGCCCACGTGCTCTCACCTCCCCCATTATTGTTTTTGAAGTAGCTTTTTCTCCCCCATAGACTGCAGGTCTTTGGTGTCAGTGGTGACCTCTGTCTTTTCAATGATCGTATGCCCAACATTTTGTACCCTTGCTGTACCTATCACCCTGCTTTGCCCGGGATATGCCCGCCAAGTTAAAACAAACCACACCGAATGCTTTATTTTCTCTGTTGGGCTCTCTAGGAAGTCTTGGTGATTGTAATCACTACTTAAGTTGGTTTCATATGAAGACATTGTCACTGTGTCATCGACGAGGTCCCTCAAGGAAGTATATATATTCTCTTACCGACACTGAGAGATGGATAGAGAAATATCTGCAGAAAAGCGGGCTTTTTTAAGTGTATCTATTACCTGGACAGGGAATTAAGGACTCTAAATAGATGCTTCCGCTCAGGAGTTCTAACCTTGATACTGAAACTGCTAATGTTTGGGCTGGATAATTTTTTGCTGCGTAGGTCTGTCCTCTGTTTTATAGCATGTTGAGCAGCATCTCTGGTCTCTACTTAATGTCATTAATGATCTCAATTACATTAACCGGATATTGCCAAATGTCCCCTGGGGGGCGGAAATTGCCCCTGGTTGAGAACAACTGCTCTAATATCTTCTCATAAGAACACTGGAGGAGGAAAAAAATAGTTTATTCTTATTGTCAACTTGAACATTACCAGTAATCTTCTCTGTAGGATGCAGCACCAGAGGAAAGGTACATATTAGAACAAAAACTCCAACTGTTTCTTCATTCAGATACCTCCATCACGAATCCATCTCCTATCTGCCCTTTCCTCTATGTCACCCCACTTCATTCTCAGAATTCAGTGGAGTAGCCACATCACTCACCTTGATTGTCCGAGCATTCTCTGATTGGAGAAAGGTTTCTGCATCCAAGAAATGATATAGTGCTCCCCCCACAGTAAAAACAACATGTTACATGATTGGCAAATTATACTCCCAGAGAGAACTGGGAATTTTCCTTTCCGGATGCTCCACTACAAATGATCAGGAGTGGTAACTATCTCATAGGAGAGAAGTCATTTTTGTCCCAACTTAGATTATTAGACATTCTCAGCACACCATTGGAAAAGCCACTTTCCCCACCAAACTGTGTTTGTTTAAAGTAACCGATAATAGATCACTGAATTCCACAGCTACAAGTAAAATCTAACTTTAGTCCTAAATGTTGGCATACTTTCCTCTACAACCATTAATCAGAGCAATGAATAAATGGAACATGTGACTGCTTTTCCCTTTACCATTTCTCTTCCCACAAGCCTTAGTCTGATGACTGTTGGAGTTAATCTGTAAAAGGGCAAAACATGAATAGATAAATTTAAAAGTCAAAAAGAGATAGGAGGTGAGAAGGAAAAGAAATAAAGTGCCTGGATGATTTGCAACATGATTAATCAGTCCTTGAATAATCAAGATCTAAACGTACAGGAAACATAAGTCATAATGATTGAGGAGGAAAAAATGAGGCAGTCACAATGGAAGTGCTGAGGCCAACAGGTCCTCTATAGGACCTCTCAGGAGCATGGCAGAATGACCTCTGGTATGCTGCCTGCTGTGCATTTCAGAGTCTGAGAAACGAAATTTACATTAGGAAAGCAAATGAAGGACTGAGAAATAATTCATCCTCAGGTAACTGGCTGCCTATCATTACAGACATCACTGAGGGAGGAAACAAAATAAAAACTTACCACAGAAGTTGCCAAAACACCAGCCCGAATAAAACAAAGTCAGATGGCATGGAAGTCTTGCATGACTGTATAAAAAAATAACTAAATAAAACCAAATTTTGTCCCACAAGAAGAACGGGGAAAACTTTTAACCAATTAAGGAAAGTCTATCATGATCAAATATGAGCCACGTAATGATTACATGAAACAGTAAACATTTAAATAATATAATTAAATACAAATGTAAGGTTTTTGTTTTCTTCTTTTTGTGCTCTTGTTTTTTCTGCTTTTATGGTCAGCGGCCTAATGCCGTGATTTAATTACCTCAGAGTCAGTCAGTTAAGCTCGCTGTCTGAAAATGGCCTTTTCATAATGCCCTCAACTGACCTGAAGTGAAACTCAAACTTACCCTTTGTGCCCAGGGTTTTCCTGACAACAAAAGAGGTATTGGTTCTCCATTCCCCAGATACCAGCCCTGGGCTGGTTTCCAGTCTCTCTCCTCCTCCCTAAGTCTCCTTCCTCTACCCGGTCTTTGCCCTCACTCCACCCTCCACTCACTCCCCACTCCCCACACACAATGGAAATGAATGCCAAATCTGCCATCTTGTTTCTCTCGGTTATCACAGACAAGAGCCTGGAAGTTGTCCTTTATTTCCAGGCACATAAAATTCCTGTCTCTAACAGCTCTGACCTTGGTTATTGCAACCAACCCTGCAACTACTTCAGGAGAAGTTCTCGTGATCATGTTTTAGAGTCACAGGTAGGAGGAGGAATCAGAAACACCACCTGATAGAATGGACTGGGCAACCCCATGGCCCATTGGAAGAACTGGAATTAGACCAGGGAGCATTTAAATTCACTCCTTAGATTCAAATCCTACCTAACTAAAGAGAAATACCTTCTACAAAAAAGAAGGGCTTTAATGAACAGGGAATGATTCCCTAATATGCCTTCGTTGGCTTTTCCTGTGCAAACCACACTGCATGTGACACGTACCAAGGTTACAGCACACATGAGAAACATGTGATGCTTGAGGGTAAAAACAATACTCAGGTCCTTGTGAGGAACCATCCCTTTACCCTCAGTTACTCAGTTGGTACATTTGAATTCTCTGTTGGGAGCTCTGTCTACAAATTTTGGATATTTATCCTTTTCAAAAAGTAGCAATATATCATAATACTGAATATCTAATGGTAGTCAATGCCATGGGAAAAAGTACAGGAGAGGAAAAAGCAAGCAACAAGACTTTCTGAAATTGTTTAAATATGGTACAGGATATGGGGTATCCATCTGAATGTTAATTTGTTTAGTTCAATATGTTTTCTCTTTCTGTTGGCTAGAGTCTAAGAAAATATCTAACATAATAGAACTTTAAAAAAGTGATATTAAAATCTTCACACTTCAACTTCTTCCACATTAAAAAATGAATTAATGAATACACCATGCGTAATGATTCACAAGTATCTCCTGATAGCCCTGAAACATCAAACCACAATTAGAAGCTTGTTCACAAACAACAACTTCTGTAGCAATCTTATTCTGCAGTATTATTAAAACACAGCCTCACCGAGAACTGTGTAGTCTGCTCCCTCCATAACTTCTTCAAATCACTTCTATAACTTACTTTCTAGAGAAAGCAATCAGTGGTTACACTTCTTCATTATTCCACAGCCTGTGATTCTCAGTAGCAGCTAATGTGTGGGGCAATATGTTTAATGAGACAAATGACATAAGTTTTTGTTGTCCAAAGAGATTTGCAGATTGTCTTATGTAGGTTGACTTGCTTCTGTGGTTCAATTTCTTTAACTGTAAAAAGGATAGTAGTTATGTGTTATTCCCAAAGGGAGAGGATTTGAAGAGAAAAATCATAATCAAGCAATTGGTCAGTATAAATGTGTGCCCTTTTCAGTACAGAGTGAAGACAGGTAGGTGGTGATAGATAAGTAGATACAAACTCCTTGTTGAAGGATGTGGATAAATATACTCCATCTCTATCAAGATCCATTTAAAAAAAAAAAAGAGCAAAGAGATTTAAGCTACAGCATAGCATAGGTGAGTGAAATGAAAGAAAAGCCTGTATTTCTATGGAGATTATTTAAGTTATTTATGAGAATTGTAGAATCCTTTTCTCTATATTTTTGAATGGATTCTTATTTCATTTATGTGGCTATGTCCAAATAATAGAATGAATTCTTAGGGATACTTTCAAAACAGTTATTTCACTTCATAGGATGGTTTAAATGTTAAAAATAGATCAATAGTGAATTTATATTTAAATAATTTCAAACAAATATGGCTATTTCTAATCGCATTGGAATTGTTATTGCAGTACTAGAGAACATTTATTTTGTGCTTAATCCATTTTAAACTGCTGTTTGTTTGCAGGAGCTATTTAAGGTGGTACAATATGGCTTTCTGATAAGAGTTCATTTGTACATACTTAGCTCTGAATATCCAAACATATTGCAATCTGTTCCACCAAATGCTACTCAGTAGTCTTCTGTTGTCTTTACTATTTCCATTCGAGAAGGCACTGTGGAGATTTCTATGGCAGGTACAAGATGTGTGTATTTCTGGGTCAAACCAACTAAAATCAGGCACTGCACTGATGCAAAAAGATGGGTTAGTGAATTTCAACCCAAAAAGATGGCTTAGGTTCCAGCCCCTTTTACCTTATGAAAGAATTAACCTTAAGAGAGATATGAATTTTGGCAATTAGCATGCATTACTTTTGTAAAAATCTAAAATTAAAGAACCAAATGTGGAAAAAATAGAATAGCATCAAAATGATTAGCAATTAGACTCTCCCGGCTGTTCTGCCTCTTACTCTCACTTCCTTCCCTTCCACCTCCACATACCCTCCAGGCCATCTGGACTGGCTGGATTTCCCTGATCATACCAGGTGCTTCACACCTGCCTAACACTGCCTAGAAGGCCAGCCCTTCCTCCTCCTGATGAAAGCACACTTCTCCTCCAAGACCTAGTTTAGCCCGACCTCCACTGGATAGCTGTCCTTGACTGTTGTGGCTAGCCAACCTGAGGCCAGTAGAGCATGTCTCCCCAGTCCTGTAGAGCATGTCACCCCAGTCCTGCATCCCCTGGTTGTGGGATTCTATTTTTCTGGTAGCATTTTTCTCACGTCAGACTCCTTAAAAATTAAGTCAATTTTCATTTCTATCCTGTTTCCAGGGCCTACCCCAGAGGCTAGAAGATGAGAGATCTCAGAAACATAAGCAAGATATAATTTTAAAATGCATCTAGCTTACTGTCATAATCAGCTCAGGTTCTTATTAAAAAACAAAACATAAATCTAATGGCTTAAGTTATAGATATTTATTTCTGGAGACTGGAAAGTCCAAGATCAAGACGCTGGCAGATTTGGGTTTTGATGAGGGCTATCTTCCTGGCTTGCAGACAGCTGCCTTCTTGCCATATCTTCACATGGTGGAGAGTAGAAGTTCTGGTGTCCCTTACTCTTCATATAAAGGCACTAATTCCATCATAGGGGCTCCACACTCATGACTACATTTTAATATAATTTTCCTCTTGAACCTTCACCTCCTAATACCATAGGTTTTTGGGTTAGGACTTCAGTATGTAAATTCTGGGGAGACACATAACACTTACCTTCTTCAGTCACTATCCAGAAAAGCATTGCAGCACATTGTTGCCATAAGTATCAAAGTGCTATTGCTGTTACTAAAATTTTACCTCTCTTTAATCTTTATAAATGCTATAAATGTATACTCAGGAGTAGCCAAAACAACTATCTGATAACATTGAAAATGAAAACATAAAACAAGCACAACTTTACACACACAAAAATAGTAATAGAAATGATTAGTTAACCTGGCCTGTAAGAAGGAATATTTTCATCCTCTAATTTGCATATGATAAAATTAGGAGTTGCCTGCATTTGGAAGCAAATTGTTATAAAGCATCAAGAAAATTGGTAAGAATATTTACATTTTTAATACACACATATATAAATATGAATAGATGATAAATAGTTAGATAGATATAGTTTGGCTGTGTCCCCACGAAAATGTCATCTTGAATTGTAATTCACAATTCCCATGTGTCATGGGAGGTGATTGAATTATGGGGACGGGTCTTTCCTGTGTTGTTCTTGTGATAGTGAATGAATCTCACAAGATCTGATGGTTTTAAAAACGAGATTTTCCCTGCACAAGATCTCTTTTTGCCTGCTGCCATCCAAGTAAGATGTGACTTGTTCCTCCTTGCCTTCTGACATGATTGTGAGGCCTCCCCAGTCACATGGAACTGTAAGTCCATTAAACCTCTTTCTTTTGTAAATTGCCCAGTCTCAGGTATGTCTTTATCAGCAGTGTAAAAATGGACTAGTCCATATATATGTGTGTGTATATATATATATATGGCTCAGGTATATGGCAAACTGGGAAGGAAATGTGAGCTTTCACCTTATAAAAGATCGTTTCATCCCTCTTTTTCACAAAGACGTTTTGCAATTAGTGCCCATACAAAGGAAGAACTTGTGACTAAACAGTCTAAATTCTAGGGATAAAACTAGGAGGCAATATTTACACATTAACAAGCTAGAGGCATGAGGGAAGAGGATGCTAGAATTCAGTAAAATTAATTCATTTCTAGTTAATGCCTGAATGCAATGGCTTTTAAAACTTCTTTGTGTGGAATGAGCCTCAATCCATACATTAGGAATCATGTGCATTTGCTGTCTACATCAATTTTTTTAATGTGAACCACTTAGTGTTAGCTGTGCAGGCCTCTTGTATTTTCAAATGTTTGTCTGAGCTTGAGCTACCCCACACTATAAGCCTTTCATTCCTAACTCTCCTAACCCTCACATACCTTATCATGCCTAAGGATTTCCTTATTATCCTCAAGACATAGTTTTCTCTACTGCAATGACTAATTTTATGTGTCAATTTGGCCTGGCCACGGTACCCAGATATTTGGTCAAACACCAGTCTAGATGTCCCTGTGAAGGTAATTTTTAGATGAGATTAACATTTAAATCATTAGACTTTGAAGAATGCAGACAGCTCTCCATAATGTAGGTGGGCAATTCATTCAGTCAGTAAATCAGTTAAAGGTCTTAAAAGGCAAGACTGACCGCCCCCAAAAAAGAGAAAAATCTCACTCTTTGTCTACATACACACACACACACACACTCTCTCTCTCTCTCTCTCTCTCTATTTCTCTCTCTCTCTCTCATTTCTCTGGAGAACCTGACTAATCCAACTACCTTAAAAATCCTATTTACATTTTGAATCCAACTACCTTAAAGATCCTGTTTACATTTTTAAAATGTAAATGGGATTATTATTACACTAGTCTTAATGTCTGGCTTTATAGTTATTGCTGTGCCCATTGGAACTTGAGGTCACAAAAGGCAACACCTGTGTCTTGGTCTTCTTTGCCTGTCCTTGCATGCAATGTGTACTCAAAAATACAAATTAATATAAGTTTAATAGACAGGAAAGAAGTAAGTCACATAGATTTGATCACAATCTGGTACTTCTGCTTTCTTGAACCCTAAGAAGTACAAACGCCTTAAAGTAAGTTCAGCATTCAGATTGATGTTATAAAAATCTCTAATATCTGTGGTCTTCAAATACTTCTCTTTAAAATAAAGCCATTGGAATAGGTTAGTAGTTCTCAAATTACGCCACAGGGGTTCCCTCGTGGTTCCTCAAAAGAGAAAGCCTGATGGGGCCCCAAATGATCTATATGTTGTGAATGTGATTCCTATACCTATCCCGTCCTCTGAGCAGATCCATTTTGATTAATTTCATGTATATATCCATACAATACTACATTTCAGTTGCTAAAATTTTTTTTAAAAAAACCTTTAGAAACCATGAATCTAGCCGATCTCTCTGTTTCCTTCCAGTTCTAAGTTTCTTAAGATTGTTTTGCATCTAGTTTGCAGGTTTATTTTAACTTTTCTTCTGAAAGATTATTTCTGCCCGAATTATTATTTTAATCCAGGCTTGCTCATACGAGGCATGCCAGGGTCTTATCTTGCAGAGTGAGTGGTAAGAAAGAGAGAGAGTCTTGGAATTTGACCAGTTAGGGACAGCCTCATGCAGGCAGCTGGATATTCTAGGTCCCAGGAGAGACCCTGAGGGGCTGATTAAGACCAGTGTGGCCATCTAAGGAGCTCTGCCCTTGGGGACTGGGAAGAGGATGGGTCACCCTCAGTAGGCAGTAGAGTCTCAACATGCAATAAAAAGTTTATCCTCTGCAAGATCTCAAAGTATGGATGGAGCTAAGATCTGCATGTGTCAAAAATGTTGTGAGGCACTCAGACTTAGCCATGTCAACTGGGGGCTTAAGGAAAGACTCCAGTATAGGCAAAGGATCAGAGAACCAGAAGAATACAAGACAAGGTGCAGACGGGGCCAGAACCAAGGCAAAGGCAGGTAGACATGAGGCTCCCTGGAAATCACCCAATCTCTCTAGATTGCTGGACACGTCCATTTTCAGATCCCACTAGCTAGCAAAATAATGCTTTGGTTGAACTTCCATCTTCAATAAGATTGGTTCATCCTTAGTGTGGACCAATTGGAAGAGGTGTCAGAGATTTTTGCTGAGAGAGGAAATCATGGAGAATATTTTAAATGAGTGCTGGAGAATAGTGTCCAGAACATGAGAGGCATTATCTCATCATACGCTGAACTAGTCAGACCACATATAAGCATTAATTCTTAAAAACCTGGAATTGCCTTGAGCTGTTTTGCTGAAGTAAGAGATATATCTACACAGCACTGACTCATGGTTAAGGCATAAAATGTGCTGAAGTACATTTTATGTACAAAGTGTTGTTTTGTAACCATGAATTCAAGGCAAGTCTCAGGATGGTTTTAACAGCTTAGCAGCATTGTTTCTTGACAACAGTAAGATCGATGATTTGCACCCAGTCTTGGTGAGATTCCTACAGGACTCTGCCATTGGATCTGGTTACAAGGCAAGAAACATGGCTACCTGACCAGAAAGTTATAAGGAGCCCAAGTCAAGAATCCATTTTGGGATTCCTGTTCCAAGGTGTTCTTCGTACACTTTGGTGTTTTTCTCATCCAAGAGGAAAGCATGTCCAGGATATCTACATGTGCAGGGAGCACAAT
The DNA here is from genome assembly GCA_963574635.1 of Cheracebus regulus. Taxonomy (NCBI): domain Eukaryota; kingdom Metazoa; phylum Chordata; class Mammalia; order Primates; family Pitheciidae; genus Cheracebus; species Cheracebus regulus. Next base: position 77,832 of record CAUYQU010053675.1, on the reverse strand, counting down.
TAGAGCTTGGTCCAGACTTTCATCCCTTGCTGTGAGCCAGCCTTTGGCTGTGATGTACATCTTGATTTTAATGTTTTTGCTATATTGTATCTTTTTGCTTTCAATAAATAGTAAATCCATAAGCATTGTCTTTTTAGGTTCCCTGAATCTCCTTTAGCAACTGAACTCTGTGGGTGTCACCATTATCACACCTGGAAACCAAATTTTCATAGGAATTGTGTGCAAAGGTGGAGATCAAACTGAAGAATAATCTGAAGCCATGTCACATAATGAAGATTTGAAAGAAGTATAGAGGCTTCATTTAGGGAAAAGTTCTAAAGAACTATACTATGTAATAGTGTTTTTGTTTCTGTGTCTCTTTCAACTCAAAGATTGTATTATTAATTTGTCACATATCTCTAGAAGGCCAGACATGGCAGTAGAATGATGGTACTTGGATGCACTTAAATAAAAGAAAAAAATATCCAACAATGTTGGCTGTTTTAATTGAAATGGATTTCTCTGTATGGTTGCAAGTTCCTTGTTTCTAGAAGGTTTGAGAGACTGGATGCCAACATTTCCCATATGTGTTGATGGTACTATTGTTTTCACTTTGAGATTAGACATAATCATTTCTACATCCCTCTCAATTCTAGTATTTTAGAATTCTAATATTTTTGAGAGTATAGATTAGAACCCCTATTACAATGACATCAAGATTCATTAACTTTATTCCTTACTTATATCAAGTCTTATATATTCCATATGCCCGAACATATTGTGCAATATATGTACCCCAACTCCTTCTCTGTCTGTCTGAAAAAATGAACAACCAAGATCCAACTCAAAGTCTTTAAAGAAACCAAAGCCTTATGTTCTCACAGATTTCCTTGTGATTAACAGAAGAAGGAACAAAGGGAAACTGTAACAGAGAATTGTCACTACCTCTGGGATGGCTGCTGAGAACTGGAATAATGTATCCAGGAAACAAATACAATGGAAGAGTGTTAGGCACCAGAAAAACTCACTGCCCATCAAAGCATCTATATCATCAAAGTGCCAGCTTGGTTCCTTGATGAGTGGTACACCAATGTACCCCCAATGAGTTCAAGTGCAGCCAGCCAGACAAGAGACTCAAAAACAGACAAGTGTGCTGCAGAGAATGATGCTTCCTGAAGAGAAGAAGTGGTCTCACTGCGTTCCAAGTCTGAGCTGCTGTTGATGGGGCAGCAAGGGGGCAAGAGATTGGTTCCAGATTATCCTGCAGCTCAAGATCTGGAGACTTACAGGATTGTGGGTGGAAAAGCAAACATCCATTGGATTCTGAGTCAGTAGGAATTGAGAACATTCTGAAAAGTCAATTCTAAAAGATGGAGCAAGAGAGGATGATAGGACCTAAAATAAGGCCTGATCACAAGAATATTTGATGCAGAAGAGTGGATCTGGGGAGGTACAAGACTCTTGGAGAGAGGAAAACAGCCCTTTACAGCAGAGTGGGCTGTGGGTGGGAGCCATTAGGATGCCAAGTTAGCTCCAGCAGCAAGCACCCACATTTGTACTCCTGTGGTAATGCAGGAAGGAGCACTGGACTTTTCTGCTCAAAATGACTCCTGAATAAAATGCAGTCAGTCCAGTAAGTTTCCTCCAGAAAGGCAGCCTCTTGTCCCAGCGAGTATTTGCAAAGCCTCTCTCCTCAAATCTTCAGGACAGGGAATAAGCCATTACAAAAAGCCTGGGAAGAAGTGGGCAGCCCCCCTGCTCCTCAAGCACCACCGTCAATCATGACCTAACACTTCATAAATAACCCAAAGAGGAAAACTTTCTTCAGTTGCATGTAAGCCAGTGAGGTGTATATAGCTTTAACAGATCCAAGACACTTATCTCAAGCTGGGAGTATAATTTCACGGTAATAATTTGCTTAAAAGTGTTGCTGATTGCTTCCTATTTCTCCCGTGTTAATGACTTTTGCACCTTTCCACTATTCCTTTTATATGTGCTGCTATGGCCATTACCCTACAGGAGGCTGTTTGGACAACACAGGACCTTTCTATAGGCTGCTAAGACCTATACTGGACACTCCCAAGATTTGAAAAGTCTCTTTCATATAGTTTCCTTTTTTTAAAGCTTTTTTTTGACTTCTATCAATACATTGCTGTTTCACAATCACTGCTGCTCTTGCAGCACATATATTCATGAAGCAATTGAACAAAGGTAATTTGCTGTTCATAAATTTCCCAGTGACTGAAACCAGCTTGCAAAAGGTGGTGTGGAAAGCTTCAATTTGGATATATAAAATAATATATCTCGTTTTGGCTAGAAGTCCAATGTGGAATATCTTGGAAAGTGAGTTAGTGGTCTGAGGGTCATTTGAGAGCCTCTTAATAGCTACATTTTTAAAGCAACTCATGCTTACAGATTTTGGAAAAGTATTTTCTTCCCCTATTGGCAATGATTCTGAGTTTGAACGATGAAGTAGCTTTTCCCATATTTTATGAAGAAAAAAATAAACAGCGTGTTCCTCATGTAACCAGGGAACATATTGCTTGGAAATGCCAGGGAGTAAGGACACATACAACAAATGAACAGCGCTGTGGTTCAGCCCCACCTCTCAGCCTGTCTTCTCCCCTTTCAGTTTCAACCCATCTCTTCTTTCCATTTATTCACCTTCTTCCAGCCCTTGCTATCCATTGTCTTTCTTTAGACTTTCCTCAGATGTATGCAGTGCTCTCGTCTATTCTTATCTGTGATGCTCTCCCACCTCACTTTCATTCCACCAGAGGCAGAGCAGTCCTGAGATCAGAGCGGTGGACAGACAGCAAACAGCGGTGCTCCTCAGGTTAGGGCATTTGATTTCACGGCCCAAATTCCCCATTTCAACCTGAAGGTGAGCGTGAATGAGGAACTGAATAGAGATCCAAGATACTGCACGTGCGTCAGCACTACTGTGACAGCCCAGGCTCTGAATCACAAGGCGTTTTAATCCCTCAGTGACAAACCCACCTAAGGAAAGGGATACCTGAAACCAGACCAGGAAATATTTGTGCAGGAGGCAGGGAACTTGATCTACACAGCTTTTCTCAGTCACTCAAATTCCAATTGAAAACAAGGACAAGTCCTAACTCTAGAAACAGAGTGTTCTTAACACCCACGTCAATCATCCTGAAATGTAACACAGAAAAAGTTTACCAGGGATGTTGTCCCAAGACTCCTTGCATCATTTGTGGTCCATTTGCAGCAAAGGCTTCTCCTCAGGGTTCAGTGTTTCCCTCTGCAAAGAAAGAAGGTGATTTCATAGACTCAATACCTGGAGGAGTGTATTGTCCCAGTTCATGTCATTCTCATAAAAGAATCAGCCTCATAATGTGTAGGTTTCATTTGTTCATTCTTCCAGAAAATTTCAGTCATGTGCCTACTATGTGCTTGCTACACATTGTTCTAGTGCTCAATGATCCATGCCCTCGTGAAGTTTGTATTGTAGAAATAGGTGGGAGGGACAATAAACACACCAAGTAAATTACCTTGTAAATTAGAAGGCAATAAGAATTTAAAAATTGAATAGGGTAAGTGAGTGGGACAGCAAGGGACAGTAGGAATAGGGTAGTCAAGAGTGGACCTTGCTGAGGAGGAGATATTTCAGCCAAGTCTCTTTTTAAAAGTAATTTCAACTTTTATTTTAGATTCAGGGTCTGTCACACGGGAACACGGCACGATGCTGAGGTTTGAGGTATGAATGATCGATCTGGTCACCCAGGCACTGAGCACAGCACCCACAGGCAGTTCCTCAGCTCCCCCCACCCGCCCCTGCAAACTCCCCTTCAGCAGTCCCCAGTGTCCATTGCTCCCATCTTTATCTCCACATGTACTCGCTCCCATTTATAAGTGAGAGCATGTGGTATTTGGTTTTCTATTCCTGCATTAATTTTCTTAGGAGAATGGCCTCCGGTTGCATCCATGTGACTGCAAAAGACATGACTACTTTTTTATGCCTGCATAGTATTCCATAGTACATATGCCCTACATTTTCTTTATCTAGTCCACCACTGATACACATCTAGGTTGATTCTATGTCTTTGCTATTTTGAATAGTGTTGCAAAAAAAAAAAAAACATACAAATGCATGTGTCTTTTTTGTAGAATGATTTATTTTCCTTTGTGCATATACCTAGTAATGGGATTGCTGGGTCAAATGGTAGCTCTGTTTTAAGTTCTTTGAGAAATCTCCAAACTGCTTTCCACAGTGGTTGAACTAATTTACATTCCCACTCAAAGTGTGTAAGTGTCCCGTTTTCTGCAGCCTTACCAGCATCTGTTATTATTTTTTTTTTTTTTTGCTTTTTAATAATAGCCATTCTGACTGGTGTGAGATGATATCTCATTATGGTTTTAATTTGCTTTTCTCTGATTATGAGTGATGCTGAGCATCTTTTCATGTTTGTTGGCTGCTTGTATGTCTTCTTTTGAGAACAGACTGTTGATGTCCTTTGTCCACTTTTTAATGGGGTTGTTTTTTGCTTGTTAATTTGTTTAAGTTCCTTATTGATTCTGGGTATTAGACCTTTGTTGGATGCATAGTTTGCAAATATTTTCTCTCATTCTGTAGGTTGACAATTCTGTTGCTAGTTTCTTTTGCTGTGCAAAACCTCTTGTTTAATTAGATCCTACTTGTCGATTTTTTTGTTGCAATTGCTTTTGAGGACTTACCCATCAATTCTTTGCTAAGACTGACATTGAGAAGGATATTTCCTACATTTTCTTCTATAATTTTTAGAATTTGAGGTCTTACATTTAAATCTGTAATTCATCTCAAGTTAATTTTTGTATATGGTAAAAGGTAAAGGTCCAATTTCATTCTTCTACATATATCAGCCAAGTCTTAAGGAAGGTGAGGGAATTATCCAAGCAGACATCAAGGAAAGGACACTGAGAAAGAGTTAAAGCAAATAACAAGACCACGCCTTATGTGCCCCAGGAGGAACAGGGAAGCCACTGGGGCAGGATCTGAGTAAGAGAGCAGAGTAGGAAGCAATAAGGTCAGAAGATAATGGGGGCTTTACAGGTCCTTGTATGGACTTGGGCTTATATTCAGAGAAAAGTGAAGAGCCATTTGAAAGTTTTTGGACAGAGGAATTGAATGATCTTACTTCCCTATTAAAAAGATCAATTTGATTGAGAATATACTCTGGGGTGTGTGTGTGTGTGTGTGTGTGTGTGTGTGTGTGTGTGTGTGTGTGTGCGTGTGTAACTTAATCTGTGTGAGCCATACGCTCCACCAGAGTGGTAGCAGTGGAGATGATGCAAAGGAATCAGATTCTCAATAAATTTTGAAAGCAGCAGAGCTGACAGGATTTCCTGATGAATTGTTTGTGAGATGCAAGAGAAAGAAGAGTCAAGGATGACATCAAGCTCTTGGCCCAAGCAATGGTAAAGCTGGAGTTGCCATCACCTGCAATGGGGAAGATTAGAAGTTTAGTTTTAAATGATTGAGTTTAATAGATTTTAGTCATTTAATAGTGATTACAAAATATTGCAATGAGATTATATGCTGTCCTATTATTTTACAGATTGTAAATATCGTGATTTACATTTTGTGCAGGTCTAGAAAAGCTAAAATCAATTAGGAAAATTAAAGCTGCCTCAGAAAAGCAGCCTAGCATCTGTAGACAGTGATTCTGTCTATGTACTAATCTTGTCTGTATGTTAAGAAAGTACGCACTCTCTCTTGAAGGAAACCACTGGTTGTTAGACACACTCCTTACTTAAGGAAATTGAGCAGCTCATTCTGGTGAATGCGATTTCTTCATTCCCTCTGTCCCCTGCTAGTCTCACACAGGATTTCCAATGCACAGAGCATTGATAATGACACACACCATGCTTCACAGAGATAATGACAGCACACCATGGTTCACAGTTGTGGCTCTTTGAGAAAGCCTATGAAGCTGCCAAATCCAGAGCACAGATCAGAGAAATAGGGGCTTTTCCCCCAAAACTGATAATTTTCCATACCAAAATGATCCATTCTTAATGCTTGAAGTAGGAGTCAAAGACTACATGGTTGGATGAAATACAGAGTGTATTCTGATAAAACATACAAGAATTGTCTGGAATCTCAAGCAAGAAACTCTATGGGGGAGGTAGTTTTTGTGGGGCTATAAGCAGAATGAGGCAAAAAAGAATCTAGATGTTTTGACTCTTCAGAACCCTGGTCTAATCTTAACCAAGTCTGGAAATTAGGAGTGGACTGGCACCGCCCAGGAAAGGAACTTTATTGAAAATTCCAATAGTCTCCACTCTGTGTTGTTCCCAGGACAAAAGATCCATAAGACTGATGGTTTGTTGTTGTTGTTTTTTTTTTCCTATTCTTCTCTTTGGAACAGTGGCTTCAATAAAACAAATAATTGATTTTTTTTTTAATGACTGAGAGGTTCTTATGTTGCCCAGGTTGGCCTCGAATGCATAGCCTCGCCTGCTCAAGCACCAGGACAACTGGCATCAGCCCCCAATAATTGATTCCTGTTGAATAAAGCAGAAACAAATGAATATTTTGACTCCAGAAATAAAACAGAATTTCAGAACTGCATGAGACAGAACAAGTGCATAAGTGGCTTTAAGAAGAGACCTGATAATGATGTGGCTCAAAGAACAAAGAAGTTTATTTCTCTCTTATAACAACTCCAAGGTCAGCATTTCAGGCCATGGTAGCTGTGATCCATGAGGTCATTTGGAAACCCAGGCTGATGGCAGTGCTACCATCTTCCAGATGAGATCTCCAAGGTCACTCTAGTCTTCGCAGTTCCTGGAGAAAGAGGGAAAGAGTAGGAATTCAAGGCCGAGGAATTGCTCTGAAGCCGGTGAGGCACCAGCGATACACTTCACTTCTGCTCAAATTCCATTGGCAAGAGCCAAGTCACATGACCACCCTGGCTGCAAGAAGAGCTGTGAGTGTAGCCCTCACTGGATGGTCACGTGTTCATGGTAGGTCTATTACTATAGAAGAAGATGATAACATATCTTAGAAGGAAAATGACCTGTTTCTATCCCAATAGTACGCTTTACTGTAAGGCTGCCTGGGAAATAAGCACAGAGCTCTAAGGAAGGAAAGACATTTAACTGAAGAAACTTCTGTTCTATAAAATTGGTCTGGGGACACCACTACCATCCCAACACTAACCTAGGTAGAGTCATACAAAAGGTAATCATTATCTGAAATTCTGTAAGGAGAGATTTCAGATTATTAGGGAGTTTAGGAACTTGACCTTAGCTGAAATACTCCACATAGGATCCCAATTTTGTTTGGACACTTGTCCAACTATAATAAGTTAGTTAAATATATCTGAAGAAATTTAAACACACACATACACACACACACAAACACACATGATACCAACAATAACAAATATAATACTAACATCTTTCTGAAAAACCTGCTTTATTTATATTACTTAAACACACCACAGGACACCTGCCCATGTATTCTGAGTTAGAGAACTTCTACTTTAACCAATAGCCTGAGAATAACCTAGGTCAGTAAAAAACGTGGCTTCTTTACCAGAGAAAATGTTAACTTATAATAACAGCTAATATTGTTGAGTGGTCTACTACATGCTAGATATCTATCATTACATCCTAACCTTCAGAACTATCCTGTAAAATCTTTATGAAGATGTGGAAACTAAAGCCTGAATACGTTAAGTAACTTCCCTAGGATTTCATAAATAATGAGTGATTGAGCCAGAATTCGAACAAAAACTTCCTGATTGTAAAACCCACGTGCTTTCTTCTATGCTACACAAACTCCAATTATGCCAGAAGTAATTCATGTTTGAGTCATGTAAGAAGACCAAAGTGTAAATGATAAATCGAGATTATCTTGTGGAGATAGATTACATTACTCTGTGTGGCCCCAGAAGAGCCAGAAAAAGTGGAAGGAAAGCCTGGGAAAATAGATATATGTTGAAAAGGAACAAGAGCTTTCCAGCAGTCCTAGCTGTGTAATAGAGTCAGCTCTACACATGGTACTGAGTTCCCCAGTGCTGAGGGTATTCATGCAGAGGCCTGGGAAGCATTCATATGAATTTCTTGCGATGGAGAATAAATCCAATGACCTCTAAGTTTCCTTCTAATTCTGTGGTTCCTCTGCCCTAACTTATATAATATGTCATTTTACTTTTTTTTGAAAACTTTTTACTTAGGATAATCAATTTGTTTTGTTTTAGAGATTTAGATACATTTTTTGTTCTAGAGATCTACTTTCTGTACTCATTTTAATCCTGTCAATGACTGTAGAATATTCTAGGAATAAGTAGAGCATATAGGTTAGGAGTTCATTTTCAGAATCAGATAACTGGCCCCATGACTCAATGACTCCAGCACTCACAAGCTGTGTCATTTAAACTCCAGGCTTCAGTCCTGAACTGCAAATGGAAGTAATTAAGTCTATCTTATAGTGTTATTATAGTATATGATATAGTATTTATAAATTCCCTAGCATAGTATCTGGGAAATAGCAAGGGTCCAATAAATAATGGTTATTTTTATAAATAATAGAGAACTAAGAGTGAAAATGAGCAACACTGAAAAATCTTAAATACCCTGCTAGTCCCAGAATTCTTTCTCTTCTCTTGGTAGACAATTATCTGTAAATACAACCCAACTATACACACATCATATATCACCACCATCGCCAAAGGGGCTCAATTAGTTGGTTGGTAGAACCAAAAGCTCACTTGGGTGATTTCATTGCCCTTTTTTCTTAGGGGAATAGGAGTGGGAAGTGAGGATAGAGGGGAAGGAGCATTGCCCCCATGTGAGAAAATCTTCAGCAATGGCTTCTATTGGGAAAAGATGTGCTACATCACCTGGCCTGGAGTGAATAGAAACTAGAGCTAACTCCCAAGGTACACTGGGAATAAACTACAACTTTTGGAGTTATCCACAACCCACTCTAGCTTTTGAGAGAGAAGTTGATCTATAAGTCAAGCACAGATTCAGAAATGCTGAAGAAAACTGATGGAACATTGCAGTTTCATTGAAGATTTAAGTATATGCTTTTGTGTGTAGGCATGTTTAAAAATTGTCTATATGCTATGGTTTTTGCTTTATTTGCTTAAGATATAGAATTTTATATGCATTGCAAGTTGTATAATTTACATGTTACATGTTAAATGTATCTGTTCTGGTGATATACATGCATTTGTTCTTTGGCAGTCTCAAAGACAAAGCATTTCCTAAGAGGCATGCCTGACATGTGATGTATCTCTAACAATTGGTATAACATAATATTTTGCACTCATCCAGGGTTTGTTATGTGCTAGGTAGAAGCTGTTTTAGCACTCTATATACAATGATTTATTTAATCCTCAAATCATCTGTGAGAAAGATGCTCTTATTATCACCATTTTATAGATGAAGAAGTATACACAGGGAGGTTAAGAAACTTGCCCTGAGTCATACAGTTAGTGTCAGACACAGAATCAGAATCCAGACCATCTGGCTCCACAGCCCACATCTTGACCACTATCCCTGGTTATCTGAATTTGACTGAGTCCCAGGAGAATTGGTGGGTCCAGCTTGAGAGTCTCAGCTGGAAGACCAGAGCTCCGGCCCTGGTATGTTTGCAGTAGGTGACTTACAGTACACACTGACCATGTCTCACAGCATTTCATGGATGACTCCTGATAAACTGGCACTAGAATTTATATATGTGGTCGCTCTAAGCGCCAGTCACAGAGTCACAGAGGCTTATCTTTCATTTACATTCCCAATGTGTTCATAAATGCCAGCCTTTGTTATCCATGACTGTACTGAGGTCTAACCAGGCCCACTTCTCTCCTTAATAACAATGCCTTGTAGCAATGGGTCCAAATCCTATTTCCACACCTCATCACCTGTATGACTTTGAGCAAGTGCTCTTACCTCCTAGAAGCTTCGTGGTCACATCCAGAGCCTGAAGGTAATGCTTAGTGATGGAAATTCACAGTGTAAGATAACAAATGTAAAGTATACCACAGGTTCCCCTTCCCTCTAATGTGCTATTAATTCCTTATTTCTGAACTGGATTTACTTCTTGCCATATAAACATGTTGGAAACACACTGAAAACAGGAATTTAACATTACTTTCCATGCTTTTTCTTAAGGTTGAATACTAACATTTTTTGAGGTTCACCGCTTTTTAGCAAAGACATTTCCATGAGGGCACTAGAGTCTCTCTTGTAAAAATAGATTTTTTTTTTAATTGGATAAAATACATATAACATAAAATTTACCATCTTAATCTTTTTAAGTGTATAGTTCAGCAGTGTTAAATACGTTTACATTATTGTGCAACCAATCTCCAGGACCCGTTTTATCTTGCAAAACTAAAACTGTATACCCATTAAACAATGACTTCCTATTCCAGTTTTTCCCCCAGTTCCTGGAAACCACCATTCTACTTTCTGTCTCTGTGAATTTGATTAATATAGGTGCCTCATATCAGTGGAATCATATGGTATTTGTCTTGTGACTAGCTTATTGCATTTATCATAAAATGAAGTTCATTCATGTTGTAGCATATGTGGGAATTTCTTTCCTTTTCAAAGCTGGATAACATTCTACTGTATGCATATACCATATTTTGTTTATCCATTCACCTATCCATGGATACTTGTTAGCTATCATGAATAATGCTGTTATGAACATGGTTGTAAAAATAGCTCCCAGACCCTGTTTTTAATTATTTTTGATATATACCCAGAAGTGGAATTACTGACAATTCCATTTTGAATTTTTTGAGAAACTACCATACTGTTTTCCATTGCCATTACACTTTTACATGCCCACCAACGTTGTACAAGGGTTGCAGTTCCTCCACATCCTAACACTTGATATTTTCTGTTTTTTGATAACCATCCTAACGGGTGTGAACTGATATTTCATTGTGCTCTGATTTGCATTTCTCTGATGATTAATGATGTTGAGCATCGTTTTATATGTTTATTTGTAGATCTTCTCTAGGAATATGTCTTTTCAAGTCATTTACCACTTTTTAATTGAGTGGCAGTTTTGTTGTTGTTGAGCTATAGTAATTCTTTATATGTTTTGGATATTAATTCCTTATCAAATACATATATAATTTGAAAATATTTTCTCCCATTCTGTGGGTTGCCTTTTCACACAGTTGACTGTGCCTTTTTTCTTTCCCTTTTTTTTGCTTTTAGTTGACAGACAGTGTTTATACACATTTATGTGATTACATCTTTTGATGCACAGAAGTCTTAAATTTTGAGGTAGTTCAATTTATCTTTTTTTTTCTTCAGTGTGATTTTAGTGTCATATCTATGTAAAAATTTATATTTTATATATGGGGCTAATAAATCAAGAATCATTAAAAAAATTAAATCTAGAAATTGGTAACCTTTTCTTACTTTCCCATTTTAATGACCCAGTGAATTTCATCTGACCTGGACTGTGAATCTCAAGAGTCCTGGGAGACTGCAAATGTTCTCATATAACCAGTGAAATGTTGATGGGATGTCAAAACTATGTGACTCTAGGGGCTGCGCTCATTATAACTTTAGGATTTAAGTGTTGGTCTCAGTGACCAAAGAGAGGATATGACAGTGAGGTTGCGTCACTCACTTTGGCCAACCATGTTTGTTGACCAAAGGAAAAAAAGATTATTCCACTTAATAAAGTGGAAGTCATCCATGTCTGGAGCAGGACCTCATGCCAGGCACTTTTCATATGTTCTCTCACCACCAACCTGTGAGGTCATATTGTTAGGCTCATTTCCTAGATGAGGAAACTGAGGTTCAAAAAATGAGTCACTCTCTCTAGTTCAGATAGCAAATGGTGAGCTGTGAATTCACTGCAAAGCTGGATGGTTCACAACTTGCACTTAGAACATTTGTCTTGGCACACACCCTCTGAGGAAAAGGACTGAGCAATGCACAGAGAAGACCCAAGTGAGGGTGATAGTGTTTCATGAAGCCATCCCCACCTCTAGACAGACTGTCTGGGCATCCAGAGCCTCCGCCTGAAACATGCCCCAAGGGAGTTCTGCAGAACTGAGAGTCAATAAACAGAGCAAAACCTGCTGCAGGAACACGTCTGAGCTACTCGGCATAAGAGTCCCTTTGTTTACTCAGCAGCTTATGCATGGAAGCCAGAAGGCACTGAGATGCCGGGATCTTGTTCTCCAAGCGCCTGCAGCTCAGCCCTGCCTGCTGTCACAGCGGGACAGGCAGCCCGTGTGGAGGGTCACGTGTCAGTGAATAATCACTAAGAAAAGCAACTCTCTGAAGGGCTGATCAGCAAGTCGGGGTCAGGACGCACCACACAGATGCGTAAATGTCTTTGTGTGTGTGTTCGTATTTTAAGTACCTATTAAGATCTGTCAAACATGATCAAGCATCTTTAATTAAGTGCCTGGGCCAGTTCATATGTACACACATGCAACTGTTTGTTTCTACCCACTTGTAACTTAAACATTTTCTGGGGAATTTCATGTTAACTTATTTACCTAAGCAAGTAAATAAAATACATATTGAATGTATTTTTTTTCCTCTGGTCCACTGTTGGTATTCCAAAAAAACATTTTTCTATTTCATATACATAAAACTCTCTCTTCAACTACTCATGCAGCCAAATTCAAATTCAGAGTCCAGACGTGGATGAACTGTCACTAAATTGTCAAATATCTCTTTTATTTCAAATACTTTGGCTAGTGATTGAAGCAATGCACATGCCTAGCACAATTTCTCTTAATTTTTAATCCAATGCGTATTTCAAGGGGAATTTAATCCATCTGGTTCTCATTCACTTACTCTTAACTCATCAAAGTGGTACTTTGCAATTGATATTTGGTGTCCAAAATGGCTGATGGGTTTTTATGTCTTTATAGACATCTCCCCTGCCTACCCATTTGTTCTCTCCACAGCACCAGCCATAACTAACAAGTTATATTTTATTTACCTGGCATAGTTTCAAATGACCAGAAATGTACACTTGATCAAATGTCAAAGCTGTCAGTTCTCTGGGGTCACGATTTTGGAGTGTGATAAAATGCAATGACCTGGGTGGCATGTTGCTGGGAGCTGTGTATGCTGCTCTTGAGCAGAGGCCACACACTCTGTGCTGTATTCTGGCTTGGGGTCCATGCCCCCAGTGGATGTCCCTAGGCACCCTGAGCTGTGCTCTGAAACTTCTTTCATGTAGCGCTCCACACATATGATGCCACAACCTCTTCCACCCCTGTAGCATGCACACACACAGAGCTTTCTCATCACGTGTTGTCTATGATTACTTCGAAACAAGTTCTTAACTCAAGAAAGCCCTGCTGTATCAGAAGAAAAACATGCTCAACTGCTCATGCTGTTCAAATCCTACCAGTATGAAACTCTGCTGTCTTCTCAGGCCTTGGTACTTCCCCAGGTCTCTCAAAGAATGACCACAAAATGCTTAAATATCTCTCGTAAGAAGAAGAAAACTCATTCTACCATTTCAAAAACAGTTGCAGGATTTTGGCACCAGAAGTGGTCTTTCAGATCATGTAATCTTTAAAATGTTAACTCTCCAGGTATCTGAATAGGAACTTGTTCATCATATTTCTATATTTGTTCTTTCTTTTAAATGTTTAGTGATGCATAGTCATGGCCTTAGCTTCTCCCCTCATTAGTCACTCAATAAACATTTAGTGAGCACCTACATTGAGTCAGACACTCTGCTAGGCCCTGAGGTTTTCAGAACACAAGTCTGTCCTAGTAGGAACCACTCACACATTGCCTGCCCATTGACAGCTGGCAGCACAGAGTCTCCTGTCCTGACGATGCTGTGTCCTTCTGAACCAGTCTCAGGTATACACACATGGGTACTGAGCAGATAGAAGTAAAGGGCTCCCTCCTCACTAGTCACAAGAAAAACAGTCTCCTGAGCTTCAAATTATTATTTGTTTTGGCAGAACAGAAAAGTGGGATATATTTTCTCATCCATCACAGGGTCACGATCAACACTCCTATAACAAAAGACAGGTTAACAAGAAAAAAAGTGTAACACATTTATTTAATCAAAGCCTTCAAAACGGAAGATACAAAGACCTAGGGAAAACTGTTTTTATGATTCAGTTCAATAAAGAATGGACAGTCTTGAGAAATGTGATTGGACACAAAAGGTATGATCTAATGGTAATAAACTGACGGGGGAAACCAGAAAGGCCTGTCTGTTCAGGTTCTTCCCGGCCTCTCTGTGCAGCATTCCTTCTTCCTGGCTATGGAGCAGGACCCTGCTAGAACCAGGGTCCTGGTTCTAGGTCAGAGAGTTTCTTTATGGCCAGCTCTAACACAGAAAGGTAGAGGGAAGTTAGAGTAATACGTCTGGGTTTTATGGCTGGTTTTTGGGAGAGGGGTTATAGTTTCTCTGACTCACCTTGGAGGAAACAAAAATCTGGTTTCTACTACTCACTTTGGGTGAGAAGAATGGGTGAGAGACAAAAGAGCAACAAAGCAGAGAGAACTTCCTTCTGAAAGTCCTCCAATTTCCTTCAGTTTAAAATATTTGGCATATCAAGGTGTCATACTTTATAATATTATGTTCTGAGCCTCAACAGTTTCCAACATCAAAGACCAAATGTATGAATATTTATATAAACTCCAGTACTTCACATGACAGTGCAATATTTCACCTCAACCCTCAGCACATACTGGTGCTTTTCTGTCTTAATGGGAAGATGGAAGGAATTCAGAGAAGAAAGAATGTAGTAATCCATGCCGATAGTGGTGGCTCACGCCTATAATCCCAACAGTTTGGGAGGCCGAGGTGGGCGGGTCTCTTGAGGTCAGCAGTTCAAGACCAGCCTGGCAAACATGGTGAAACTCCGTTTCTACTAAAAATACAAAAATGAGCTGGGCATGTAATTCCAGCTACTCAGAAGGCTGAGGCAGGAGAATTGTTTGAACCAGAGAGGCGAAGGTTACAGTGAGCCGAGATCGTACCACTGCACTCCAGGCTGGGTGACAGAGCAAGACTTGGTCTCAAAAAAAAAAAAGGGTAGTAATTCATTACTTACAACTCTGCCTTTGTGATAACTAGTGGTACTTTTATCAGTTTAAAGAAATATAAAGTTTTCTTTTTTGAATTGACTTATGCTAGATACTCCATCTCACTTAACAACTGCATTTTAACACCATAAAGTGAAAGTTTTCAGGCTGCTGATTCATATTCTAGTGAAGTCATCTGAATTTTGAGGGACCTCAAATAGAAATCATATTGGGGAAAGAATAAGCCTAGCTCAAGCCAGACAGGCTGAGAGCTTATCTTGCCAGAACATAGGCTCCCTGGTGGGTGGGGGAGACGACTATTGCTTCCTTTCTTTCCTTCTCCACTGAATTTAAGCAGATGCAGTTAGTCATTGAGCAAGAGAGTGTGTGCAAATATAAGTATTCGTGTTTATGTGTGATTGTCAGGTCTAAATCAGCCGGTCAGTAATTTCTCTGAGAGCCTAATGTAGGTAGTAAATTTTGCACTCAACCACCAAATGGTCCACATGCCCCTTAATCTGTCTTCCTGCAGGAGGGCTCCCTTGGCACTATCCAGCCTGAACTTGGGACCAGCCTTTCACTAGAGCCCCTTCCCGTGAGTTACAGCCTACAGCATGGGGGCTGAATAGAAAAAAAAAAAAAACCTCCAGAAATTGAACTGGAAGGGCTGACCGGAATTCAACCTAATGTTGAGAATAGCAGGAAAGCTTCTATTATTCTACTTCATTCTATCTGCTATGAGGCAGTGCGGCGCCTGGAGTCTGACTGAGCTTAACTCATTTCCCTGGATTTCCGAGTCACAGCCATGGTGCCTGCTAAAGCCAAATATCTCACTCCTGAGACTCACTACACTTCCTGATAGGATGCACTTGCCTGTCTCCTAGTGACCTTAAACACTAATAAAGGAGTCATAATATGACCTAGACAAGACCTAAGAGCCAATCAGAATGCAAATGATTGATGGGAGTGCTTTTGGTTATCTACTGTTTGTCCTGACTCTTGGTGTGGTTCTTTTTATTATGATTTTGTGGGTAGGAGGCTTAAAAATACATTACAGGCGTTGCTTTCCACATTGTTGAAGGTTAATCCTAAGGTGTGACAAAGAAACTATATTTTACAGACTGAAACCCCACAGGCACCGGCTAGTTTTTGCTCTTTCTTTTCCTGGCTTGCTGGAAGGATGAGGATAGCACTTTGGAAATAATTCTTAAATGTAATTGTCTCCAACTCCAATTAGAGGAGTGAATTCTCTCATTTGCATTGCTGACTGCTTTGATCTCTGCTTGCTCTCCCCCAACTGTCGTTATCAAAGTGATTAGCATTTCTGCAGAAAGATCATGAATTCAACATCCTCTCCTTTATTCTTTGAGACTTTTTATATTCCTTCTAAAATAAGTTTTTGGTCAGATTCATCATGTGAACCTATGATTAAAATAGCCAGATTATGAACCAGGACCTGGGAGATTGTTGATGTCATCTCTTATGTTTGCTGGTTGAAACATTTCAGTGTCTTTCAACTCAAATTCCTCTTTTTTTTTTTAGGAAGACTTTTTATATTGCTATTATTCCTGTCTCTGTCAACTTAATATATTTAGATTCAAAAGGTCAACTTATATCAAGCTGTGCAGCACGCTGGGTGCCTGAATGTTAGTTGCCCTTTTGTATTTGGAAAGCATCCACTAAATAGTCAACCTGCAAGGAGTTCTTCTGTAATCTATCCTGGAAATTTTAGTCTTCCATTCCTTGGGAGAAATAGTCTAAGGTGATCTATCACAGCTCTATAATGCTCCTGCTACATGAGCAAAAGCAAATGATTTTGGATTCCTCCATGAGGTGTACCAGAGTCAAACTGGAATGTAGCTCCCAGCAGGCAAGGACTATGCTGCAAACACCCCAGCTCCTTCCGTTAGCCCAAGATGGGTTTATTATTTATTGAGCCCTTCATCAACCTATTTATACTTTTCTCCTCTATTGCATCTTTGGGTAATGAGCTTTCTATTTTAATGTATACTATCAGTAAGTTTTTCTTTTATTCTTCTTATCTCTTTCCATTTTGAGATGTAAAACTGAATTTGGTAATTTGATGAATAAGTTATGCTACACTATTCATAATAACAAAGACATGGAATCAACTTAAATGTCCATCAGTGGTAGACAGGATAAAGAAAATGTGGTGCATATGTACCATGGAATACTATGCAGCCACAACAAAGAACAAGATCATGTCATTTACAGGAACATGGATGGAGCTGGAGGCCATTACTGTTAGCAAACTAACTCAAGAACAGAAAACCAAATACTGCATGTTCTCACTTTTAAGTGGGAGCTAAATAATGAGAATACATGATTACACAGAGGGCAAAAACAGACACTGTGGCCTATTAGAGGGTAGAGGCTGGCAGAAGGGAGAGGATAAGGAAAAATAATAATGGTACTAGGCTTAATACCTGGGCAATGAAATAGTCTGTACAACAAATCCCCATGACACAGTTTACCTATGTAACAAACCCTACATGTACCCCTGAGCTTAAAAGTCAAATTTTTAAAAAAGTAAAATTACAGTAAAAAAATTTGTATACAAGAACACTGGTGTAAATATAAAATGAAGAAAAATTGAAGGCACACTAGTTAAAACTGCCAGTGAATTCCATATAGATTACACATCTCTAAGTTGGTGTTCAGAGACTTCAAATGCCAGGTTTCTCCACATTGTGATACCAGGTAAATTTAGTACAAGCATATATATCACAAATCCAACAGATAAAACCAGTACCCTTAGAAACAACTGTGAAGCAAGAATAAATCATAAAACCATTGCCTTATGGTAGCCACAATATTTTGTCATTGCTACTGTTTAACCCTTTTTCCGTCTGCCCCAAGAATTCTCACTGCTCTTGTTGCTGCAGTGTTTTCTTTGAGATAATTTTGCCACGAAATATCTCGCTTTTGTTATTATTTTGCATTGCTTTAGTACATTGACTTTGGAAACAAAAGGCATCATTCTATTTACAGCATTCTGTTTTTAGTAGTGATATTTCCACTACCATGCCAGGTATTTACAAAATATAGTAATTTGCGATCACTGAAAATGTCAAATCCTAGAAAAAGTAGCATTTCCACGTGTGGCGTTAACATCATTCTCCAACAGTTGTTGGCCAAAGAGTCATTTGGTGAATCCAGTTTTTCCAAAACAGATGATTCTGATGATTTAGATGATTCTGATGCTAGTTCTGTTTAGAAATAACTCCAAGAAGAGTTTTTATATTTTATTGTCACATTGAAAATCAGTCAGAATTTGCTTCAGCCTCAAAGAGCATGTTTATGTAAAATTAAATGAGCTATGGCAGTGAGCTGCACTTTTTTTTTTCTAAACCAGAAAAGGATTCAATTGAGAAGACTACCGAAAGTGATAGGAAGCCATAAAAAATATGTAGCCACAATCGTCTCAGACTGATTTTCTTGGGGCCCCAGAATAAATGGATTCTTTAAAAAAAAAAAAAAAAAAAGTTATCCTAAAAGTTCCCTTCAAGATTTCATATATTTCTAATGTATTTCTTTTTGATACTCCGATTTCTGTGCTGAAGAATTCAACTTTTTTTTCAGTCTGTCCTATTACATTCTGATGTAACGAACACTTTTGAATTCCACTATGTGCGGGGCACTGGGCACTGGGCACTGTGTTAGATTCTTTCTCAAACAATAATAATAGTAATACCTGACATTTATTATGTGCTTACTGCATGCCAGGATGGTTGAAATGGTTTACGTGAATTGTCTCATTTAATTCTTTCAACTATCCCATAGAGAGTTTTATTTACCGAGAATAACCTTATAGATTTATGTTGTAATCCTTACTACACAGATGACTATGCTAAGCTTCAGAAAACTTTAAGTAGCTTGCTCAAGGCCAAGGACCAAGAACCAAGAATCAAGATTAACAACCATATCCTTTTTTTTTTTTTTTAAGGTCTTGCTCTATCATTCAAGCTGGAGTGCAGTGGCTCAATCATGGTCCACTGCAGCCTTGAACTCCTGGACTCAAGGCAAACTCCCACCTCAGCTTCCCACATAGCTGGGACTACAAGCATGTGCTATCATGCCCAGCTGAGTTGGTTTTTTTCTGTGTTTGTTTGTTTTGAGATGGAATTTTGCTCTTGCTGCCCAGGCTGGAATGCAATGGCATGATCTCAGCTCACTGCAACCTCCACCTCCTGGGTTCAAGCGATTCTCCTGCTTTAGCCTCCTGAGTAACTGGGATTACAGGCTTGTGCCACCATGCCTGGCTAATTTTGTATTTTTAATAGAGACGGGGTTTCTCCATATTGGTCAGGCTGGTCTTGCACTCCTGACCTCAGGTGATCCGCCCGCCTTGGCCTGCAAAAGTGCTGGGATTATAGGTATGAGCCACCGTGCCCAGCCCCCAGCTCAGTTTTTAAAATATTTTGTAGCGATAGAGCCTCACTATGGTGTCCAGGCTGGTCGCAAATACCTGGCCTTAGGCTATCCTTTTGCCTCAGCCTCCTCTGTCACTGCTATTACAGATATGAGCCACATCGCTCCACAATCATATCCTTACCCATATTAGCATTCCCTATCCCTTTTATTGCATAAATCCATAGTAAACTAGTTTTAATTCTATTGGGTGCTTGCCTCAACTAAATAATTCTTAGAGATCGGTTGTTTCTAATTCACTATATGATTGTTTTTAAAGTAAATTTTCGAATTACTCTTCTATCTCTCTGTTGCAGATTGACACTGACACATAAAGAAGTTAACCTGATACAGCATCTGAGTAGAACACAATGTAATTATAGAAGAGCAGACCCAATCATCAAATACATAACATGTTATAAGCACAGTTTAACTCTCATCAACTAGAAAGTTACAAATTCCGTGTTCTACATAAATATTTAATACACAACCAAGGTTAGTACCTCTGGAACTTACTTTAACTTACTTTAACTCATTTGCTGTGTTTGGTGACTTACACTTTGACTATGGAAATGTTGTGAGATAGTGATTGTCTATTGAAAGGAAATTCTCCATAAAATCTAGAGCAAGAAACAGAAATGAAATTTTTGAAGTTATTTAAATATGTACACGTTCAATGGGCTTTTCCTTTCACTTTCTTTTAAATTCACACCCATTTCCTTAATCCTTTCTTCCAAAGACTTTTTTTTTTTCCATTTTTTTAATCACTTTTGAATGCCCTCCAAATTCTGTTTCTCTCAAGTTATGAAGCCTAGGAAAGGGCACAATTTACCAACACTGAGTTAGACATGGAGACTATCTAAAGGTTCTCACATTCTCCTCTTACAATCTAAATTCCCTATATTGTACTTTGACTAAAACACCATAGGGTAACATGAGTTTTGTTGGGGTTTTCTGCACCTTCAGATTAAAATTTACAAATAAATGGTTCTATGGTTTAATTGTGTCCCACAAATTTCCTGTGTTGGAAACTGAATTCCCAATGTGGCAGTCTTGAAAGGTGGGACCTTTAAGATGTGATTGGATCATCAGGGCTCTGCCCTCATGAATGGATTAATTTCATTCATGGATTAATGGATTAGTGGATTAATAGATGAGTGGGTTAATGAATTAGTGGATTATCATGAGAGCGGGACTGGTGGCTTTATAAGAAAAGGAGGAGAGACCTGAGGTAGCACCCTCAGTGCCCTTGCCATGTGATACCCGGGGCTGCCTCAAGGACTCCTCAGCAATTCCCATCTTCAGGAAGGCTCTCAGCAGATGCGGCTCCTCAAACTGGAACTTCTCAGCCTCCATAACCGTTAAGAAATAAATGTCTTTTAAATAAAAAATTACACAGTTGTAGGTATTCCATTATAAGCAACAGAAAATGCACTAATACACATGGTTTAGTTTTGTCTTTGAATTAGAACACTTTACCTTGCCCACTTACTTTCAAACTTAGATAGGTTTTGTTTTTGCCTGTTGCTCACTTTGGAAGCATCTGCAAACTTTGTTTTCTCTGTTCTTCTATCTAATACTTTCACTTTAAACATGATCTGAGGATCATAGCCTGTAGAATAAAACATTTTCCCAGATGCCACAGTGATCTAATAATAATACCTCTCTCTGAGTTTGTAGCCCAATGCCGAAATATAGTTGGTGCGAATTTTCATATGGAAATAACATCCTTCACAAGGCACCATGCCACTTTTTTTTTTAATTAATAAGCTCCTAACTTAAATTTGATGTCATTTTCAGATGAGAAAATGGGGCTTGATGAAGTTGATTGCTTTAATGATGCAACCAGTCCTGCTGGAACACCTCTCTGTCTGGGGGAAGGAAGGCAGAGACTCTAGAATACAACTTGATTCCCACAGCACATATGGGTTGTGGAAGAGACTGAGTGTGTCTTGACTTCAGGCAAGGCTGTTCTCTATAGTGGTATCAGCAGCCTCATCTCAGAATCTCCAAGAGCTTGTCTTCCTTCAAGAGGCTGATTCAGACACAAGAGTCTAGTCTTGCTTCTCTTTTCTTAAAGTACACATCAGGAAGAAAACTGTAAGCTATCTTGTAAAAACAACACTGACATGCTTCCTGGTGATTTTTCAGCAGCTATTTGTCCCCCAGATATATTTTTTCACTGGCATTTCACCAGACATTAATTGAAATGCTAAACTAAATGTTTAGCCAGCCCTGCATACATGGGTAATTCATAAACTGATTGCAAAATTATAGTGATGAGGGACTACTGAGATGTGATAAATTACAATCATTATTTCAGTCTTGGCTATAAAGATTATTCTAAGGATGGTAGAGGTTTCTTATGGATTTTTATTCAGTTACACATAATGAAGTAAAAATGTCTTTCGATTTTCAAATACGTTACTGAAGCCAAAATTGGATCTTGTCATTTTTAAGTTTTGTATATGCTTGATTTCTGTTGTATTGCTTCAGACTACATTTGCTTCATGAAAAGGGTAAGTTTTTTTGTTTTGTTGTTTTCAGGTAGTGAGGAGTTTAACTACATTTTATTTCTCCCAAAGATTATTCACCTTGGAAATGAAAATTCTATGTTTCTCCAGCAAAATCTATGATGTTTACCTCAAAGCAGCTTTGGAGGTTATCTGTGTCAGTGTTGTCCTGATTATGCTGTGAGGAGCCTGGGGAATTCCTCAGAGACACCGCAGGACAGAGGCAAGGAAGAAAGTCAGGATAGGCTGGGGTGGGGGAGGATGGAGATGGCTGGTGTAGTTGTGAGGAACTCACCTCGGGTTGAGTTGAGCAGTTTCACTTTTGATCTGTGTTACATGTTGGACTTTTATATAAGATTTTATTTGAAGAAAGATCCATGTGGTAACATGAATATTAATAATATTAACTAATAATCAAAAGGACTTGAAATCCAATGATTAAATACCTCAATTTTATAAGTGAGGAAACTGAGCTTCAGAGAAAGTAAATAACTTGTTTAACATAACACAACTGTACAAATTTCCCTGATTGAATTACTCCTAAAAATTAAAAGGCTATGATCAACTTAACCAATATTTATCAAAAGCCTACAAAGGAAAAGGTGCTATGCCAGACCTCCAAGAAATAAAGAAAATAACACATAGCCCAAGTATAGAAACATAGAATAATATATTAAAGAAAAAGTTACTGAAGATCATCCCATCCAATCTACATGTTTTAGAAGTTAGCAGATTTCTCAAAGTCACACTTCAGATAAACAGCAGAATCAAAGCATGAATCTGAATCTTCTTACCCCAGTTACAGTGCACTTTCCACTAAAAGAGTATGCCCTGAATTTGGTTTATGAACACCTAGTCTTTCAGGATGATCTACCACTTCAAAAATTTAGTTAAATTTTTATTGCATTTTAAAGGGTATGAGAAGTCTTGTAGTAAAGAAGTGTGCTTAGACTACAGTTCCAAAATGTATCACAATGGAATACTACTCATGTCATATGTATTACCCCAAAGAACATAATTTGAGAAATTCTGCACTGTCCTCTCCTAGACTTTATTAGATTTGAAACTGAAATCTAGTAGGGTCTTCTTTTAAAATCTACATTTCCATGGTTTACATATAACGGTGGCTTGAGAAATGTGACCTCAGTGATAAGTGTAAGACCAGATATACTCTTTATATATAAATACACATATTGTGTGTGGATGTTACAGAAAATACTATGTCCAAATAAGCATAAATTAAATGCAATACACCAACTGTGAACACAGCATTGCGCTTGTTTTAAAATCAGTTTACACCTGTTTAATATTTGTCATTAAAATCTCAGTGCATTTTTTTATTCCTTCTAAACATAATGCAAGCATTATAATTCACTGGAAATGTTGAATTAATTTTAGTAAAATAAGGATTGATTAATACCTCTAGTCCAATTTTCAGATAAGTGACTTTCTGCAAAAAGAAAATCAATTTGTTTTTCTTATAAAACACACACATCTTGGTGCATTTTGTTTTGGTCAGAATGCTACATATAAAAAATAATAAATAGCAAAATTTCCCCACAAATTCATTTTAGGTACACCAAACCAAAATAATGCCATAAACCTTGGAAGAGAACCTGTTCCTGCAAGATTTGCAGACCAAGTTTTCAAGATCAAAAGTGTTTATATAAGCTCACAAAATTTTGGATCTTTTCCCAGACTAAATCTCCGACACTTCTGAGGTTGGCCCATCACTAATATTTACAATATATTTGACATTTCGTGGGATGAACTCACAGGCCTTTATGATAGGCAGCTTCCTAATAGGATGGAGTGCCAGAACAATTTGCTGTGTGTGCGAAAGGCAGTAAGATGGCACTGGCATTTTGCAACAGGAAGGAAATGATTTGTAGGTACCTTAAGCCTGTTGTATCTTGTCAGTTTTCTTAGTTGAGAAATGTCATTGGGGACCCATCAGTACATAGACAGCCGTGCCGCCCACCTGAGAAGCACTCTTTGCCAAGTGAGACCTATGTTTGGGCAAGGTTCCTTTTCATAGTATTATATTGCATTACAGAAAGCTTACAGAAACAGGCCCTCACGACTGCTGATTCTTAACCCTTTATAAGACCTAGCATGATGCCTTACATTCATTAGGCCATTATAATAAGATTTTTCAACAAGTTCATGGCCTTACCAAATTGCCACATTTAAAATAAAGTATATTCTGATCTCTTTTTTTCACATATCCTTCTAATAATCCATTTATCCACTGTGTTTAATTTTATTTTTTTCCAAAGTCTGGTCATTCCTAACAATGCTTCTGATGACTGCATAATTATTGTACTTTTATTGCCAAGGACAGAAATAGTATAAAGCCATAGATGTTTTTTCACCTGCCAAATTAGGATTATCTTCCAACATCTGTATTATTTCTTGGCCTCTTTTAAGATATCCATTTCTCTGGGTTGTGAGGGTGCGCGCCTGCAATGTGAACCCTCAAGATTCTGTAGTCTCAAGATTCTGTAATACTCAAGATTCTGTAATCTTGAAATTTATTTTGTGAGATCGGACATAGGAAATTCTATTAGGTATGACAAAAATGGGTGAGATATGGATCCTGCTCTCAGAAAGCTTCAATTTAATTGTAGATTCAAGACAAACACATATACATGGGACACCACTCTCACCAATCCCCAATGAAAGCACTATTGTAGAAGTGGTTCAGATCCTTGTATTGACAAAAAAAAAAAAAAAAGGATTGATGTTCATATGCTTCCTTCATCAGAGATTATGAGATTCACATGAGCAAAGAGACTATCCCGATTCAACATGCCAAAACCAGGCTCTGCGCTGCCCTCAGCTTCTCCCACCCCGCAGCACTGTGTTCTGATGCCCGTGTGCTTCCTTTTGCTCATCCTAACAGTGTTCATGGCTTTACCCTTTTCTTTTGCTATGCTGCCATAGCCTTGCACTTTATAGAAATCTGACCTTCCACACCCCAGAGTTCTGCAGCATGATGAGAAAGAGACCAATTTTTAAAAAACAATGGAAGTGAGCACACCCGCAAAGATGACTCCAATTGGAGTTCTCTTCCCCCGAGTAATTCCATGTTTATTAATGTGCATGATAATTTATAACTTGCAGTCCTGTAACAGGGCCTTAGGCTATTTCCAAGGCAGCTCCCAGGAGATTACAAGGCAGCTTTCAGCAGTGAAACATTTAAGGAGGCAAGCAAGAGTTGCCTGAGAGTCCAGCCCTGTCGGAATACAGCCTGCACAGCAAGGCTGCCAGTTGAAGGAAATAATTACAAGTGGCTGCCTAACTGCCATGGCGATAGAAACTCAACCCAAGTGTTTTCAGGTAACTGCCAGCCCTGGGCCTGGCCACTTGCCATGGGCCCCACAGCACACGGCCCTGTGTGAAGTGGGTGTTTTACAGCAAGTGACAGCAACGCAGCTGTTTGCATTAGAACTTAACCTAGGTATGCCAGACAGCTGTGCCAAAGCACGTCCGACTGCTTCATTAATTCAAAAGCAACTGGCACTTAAAAAAACCATTTGAACCTGACTGCTGGTTTCAGTTCCTTGGCAGGCACTAGTTATTTAATTCAATTTAATAAAATATTTTTTATTTTATTAAAATACACACACACACACACATAACACACATGCAAATGTCATAATTCAATGATAGGTACAAAAATAGAAGTAAATATAAGCTAAATAGTGATACAGAAGAGAGATTGGTTACTTTTGACTAGAGTAGTCAGGAAGGAATTCTTTTTTTTTTTCTTTTTTTTTTAAAGACAGGGTTTCACCATGTTAGTGAGGCTGGTTTTGAACTCCCGACCTCAGGTGATACACCCGCCTTGGCCTCCAAAGTGCTTGGGTTACAGGTGTGGGCCACCATGCCCGGCCTTAGGAAGGAATTCTTAAAGGTGATGCTATGTAACTGGATTTTGTAGGGTCAATAGAAACTGTCTAGGCACAAAAGAGACGGAAGGGAAGGTCCCAAGAGACAGAGGGAGTTTAATGCACTGTGGTATGGAAATGTGAAATTGAATGCTCTGGTAGGAGAAAAACAGGTGGTTCAGGCTTACTGAGGATAAAATGAGTCTATATGTCGCGTGAGCAGGTCCCACTTACAGAACCCTGGGTGCCAATCCAGGAATCAGACCTGTAGAGCACACATGGGGAGCCATTAATGGGCATTATACAGAATGTGACTCAATCAGGTTCACTTTCTGAAAGCTCATTCTGGCAGCAGCTGCTGGGTGACATGTTAGAGGAGGATACTGAAGTCAGTTGAAAGGCTGCTGTGATAGTCCAGGCAGGAGAAAGTAAGGACCCGGCACAAAGCGTTCACGGTAATGACAGTGAGGAAAGGACACGTCTGCTGGGGCAGCCTCGGAGAAACTGCAACAATTCACCCACTGCTTCTGCGGCCACAGACTTCAGGTTTTGGCATGTATAGATCTGTTGGTGATCAGAGAGGACCACCATGGTCTTAGAAAGAAGTACTGATGTAAGAAGTCTAAAATTATGGAATTATAGAACATTAAACATGGAAAATATCTTAAACAGTCTATTCAAACTGCCTCAGTTTACCTATAAGATAGTTGGCTAATGACTGATAAATTTCAACCCGGTAGCCAGGTACCCTGCCAGTGAGACAGGGAATTGTTTAATGTGGTATTTTTGGGTTGAATTGTGTCCCCAAAAGAGGTATGTTGAAGTCCTAACCCCCGTTACCTGTGAGTTGACTGTATTTGGAAATAGGGTCTTTGCAGATGTTATCAGATGAGGTCATTAGGATGGGCTCTAATCCAGTATGAGTGCTATTCTTATAAGAAGAAGGAGGTAAATATGTGATGACACAGGGAGAAGCCCTTGTGAGATGGAAGCAGGGATTGCCCAGATGCAGCTGCAAGCCAAGGAAGGCCAAGGATTGATGGCAACCACCCGAAGTTAGGAAGAGCCCAGGAAAATTCTACCCAGAAACTCAGGGGAGCCTAACTATTCCAACCCCTTGATTTCCAACTTCTAGCTCGCAGATCTGTGAGAAGATACATTTTTATTGTTTTATTTTATTTCATTTTTGAGACAAGGTCTCACTCTATCACCCAAGCTAGAGTGCAGGGGTGCGATCTCGGCTCACTGCAGCCTTGACCTCCAGGGTTTAGGTGATCCCCCACCACAGCCTCCCAAACAGCAGGGACTACAAGCATGTGCCATGCCCAGCTAATTTTTGTTTTGTTTTGTTTTGCTTTGTTTTGTTTTTTGAGACGACATCCTGCTCTGTCACCCAGGCTAGAGTGCAGTGGCACAATCTTAGCTCACTGCAACCTCCGCCTCCCGGGTTCAAGAGCTTCCTGCCTCAGCCTCCCAAGTAACTGGGATTATAGGTGCCCACCACCACATACAGCAAAATTTTTTTTTTAGGTGGAGTCTCACTCTGTTACCCTGGTTGGAGTGCAATGGTGCAATCTCAGCTCACTGAAACCACTGCCTCCTGGGTTCAAGCAATTTTCCTGCCTCAGCCTTCTGAGTAGCTGAGACTACAGGCATGCACCACCACACCTGGCTAATTTTTTATTTTTAGTGGAGATGGGGTTTCACCATGTTGGCCAGGATGATCTCCTCATGATCCACCTACCTTCCAAAGTGCTAAGATTACAGGCGTCAGCCACCACACCCGGCCTAATTTTTGTATTTTTAGTAGAGATGGGGTTTCACTACATTAGTCAGGCTGCTCTCGAACTCCTGACCTCAAGTGATCCACCTGCCTTCGCCTTTCAAAGGGCTGAGATTACAGGTGTGAGCCACCACGCCCAGCCTAATTTTTGTATTTTTTGAAGAGACAGGGTTTCATCATGTTGGCTCAGTGAAGAAAAACCCCAAATCAAAAATAATAACAAGAAAAACTGAATTGTATCACTTGCCCAAGACATAATTTTTGTCTCCCAACCATGAACATCCACAATAGGAAGTGAGATAACAAATTATAGGATCATGTATGAGACCAGTCAAAACCCAGCTAGTCCAGGAATATCTGAGTTGGTTGAGCTGGCTGTCTCCTGAGTCTGAAGCAATTTGCCTGCTCTGGCTCCCAGAGTGGTGGTTACATCTACCTAGATCATGGTACTTTTTAATGGAAGCCCTAGGAAATGAATACAGATGTATACATATACATATATATATATATACGTATATATATACATATATATACACATATGTATACATATAGTGTGTGTGTGTGTGCACACGTGCACATGTGTATTTTGAAGTTCTCTCTTAAACAGCTTCAAAAATAATGCCAAATGCAGAACTACATTAAAACAGAAACAAACTATGAGCATTACACAGTGTAAATCAATTTGGTTCAATAGTAAGTCTCATTTGCAATGAGGTTTTATGCAGTAAAAAATTTAACAAAAGTGTGAGTATACTTTATAAAGAACTTTCATCCATTTTCTCATTTAATCTTCACATCAGTTCTTGGAGGTGGGGATAGTGAGAAAAGAGCTGATTGTTCCAAAGTTATCAAGTGATGGAAGCAAAGTCAAATTACAAGACTTCTGGCTCCGAGTGCTATGCTCTTCTCTGCATCCTACCCCATTAGTGACTTTAACAGTTCATGTATGGAAAAGCCTTTTAGGATATGCTGAGCTTATAAATGAAGACAATTTCTGCACTGTGATTGCTTAAGTACATACTCAAGAAGGGTCAACTTGAGATATTAGTGTGAGCACCAGCAAGCAGCTCTGTTTCTGAGAAAGAAATGCTAGTGATATAATGTAATCATGTAAATAGTCTAATTCATTCCAATAAACATTTACATTCAAAGTTTGACAGGAGAAAAGAGAGCCTATAAAGTGACATTGTGTTACATCTCCTCCCTGGCTGTCTCCTGAGGCTGAAGACATAATCTTTCTTTGTAAGAGGAACATTTGTAGCTTTAGAAACCAAAGCCAACTCTGCTGTTTCTGGACTAGCTGAGTTTTGACTGGTCTCATACATGATCCTATAATTTGTTATCTCAGTTCCTATCATGGAGTTCATGGTTGGGAGAAAAAAATCTTGTCTGGGGCAAGTGACACAATTCAGTTTTTCTTGTTATTATTTTTGATTTGGGGGTTTTGTTAATTTATTTTTTATTTTTATGTTTTGAGACACTAGAGAATATGTAGGTAATTGCAGGGAGACAAACTATTGACCAGTAATGTAACGTAAGAGGAGGATTCCACTTCTGAAAAATGATCTATGCACCCCTAAATGCCATTTATCAGAAATTGGCTAACAGTATTATATTAATTAAAGATGTGTCATGCATCTGGCTTCATGCAAAGAAGGAAGAGAAGAGAAGAAAAAAGGAGGAAAAGAACAAAAACCTCTCCACTTGTATAGGTCTAGGTCATCAAATGACTGCGGTCTCCTAAACAGGAATCTTGTGGATCGTTATTAAAGTAGCAGGAGAGTGGCATTCAGTCTCTTTCAGGAGGAGACCTTTGCAGAGCAGCAGCAAAGTGCTCCATTTCTAAGAGCTTACAAGCTTAGGCTCATTCTCTATTTGGTTCAGGTTCTAAAAGTAATTAGTAGCCAAGAACAGCAATTCAAAGGTAAACATCAGCCTTTCATCTTTCTGACTGGGCTGAAGGCAAATTCATGACCAATCCCCCATCCAGGCCATAAAATGTAATGTTTAGTCTCAGGACAGATACCATTAACACCACAGATAATACCTGTCTCTGCATGTGTACTAAACTTCTTCTCAACCTAGAGTAGTGACTCTGGGTGTGTGGAATTGTTCTCTACACTAATGATACTGTGCAGCAGGTGAAGAGTTTAAGTTGTAAGACACCTCAAATAAAGATATCAAATAGGAATAGGTCTTAAACTACAAATTTATTATTATATTCTATATCAACCTCACACAGTAAAATAATTAGAAGTTTCATGTCATATTAATTTCATCTACCTTCCCTCATCTCATCTCTCTTCTGTAAGCCATAAATTCATACCCTGATATACTGGAGAAAAGTCAACAGAGTCTTATAGTACCTCAAGTTCATAATTCTGACCACTCTACTTTTCATAGTACAATATAAACTGAATAACAAAAAATCTAGGATGCTAAGTTGGTATGTATGGAATTTAAAACAGACCACTGAAACTGTTTTGGTTTTTATTTCTTTGCTCTTTCACCTAATAAATCACCCCCCACCATACCCCCCAAAAATATGTACCCATTTTTGTTAAAGTACCAAAGTTTATATATTATATCTAAGATGGTATGGAACTTTTAAAAATTAAACACTAGCTTTTTATTTAATTTCAATTTTTGTTTATTAAAAATTTGAAACCAATTTTTGGGGTTTTTTTTGGAGACAAAGTCTTACTCGTCACCCAGGCTGGAGTGAAGTGGCGTGATCTCAGCTCACTGGAGTCTCCATCTCCCAGGTTCAAGTGATTCTCCTGTCTCAGCCGCCCAAGAAGCTGGGATTACAGGCACCTGCCATCATGCCCAGCTAATTTTTGTGTTTTTACTGGAGACAGGGTTTCCTCATGTTGGCCAGGCTGGTCTCGCACTTCTGACCTCAGGTGGTCCACCTGCAGCAGCCTCTCAAATTGCTGGGATTACAGGCATGAGCCATCACGCCCAGCCCTGAAACCAATATTCATAAAATAAAATAGAAAACCCAATTCATATTTTGAATATCTCTTCTTCAAATTAGCAAGTCTTCAAATTAATTCAAAAATTGTGTCAGTTAAAATTATTTGGTTAAAATGTCACCACTGAAGGTTCTTGTCAGGTTCAGGAGGGTATATGAGACATCAAATATCCTTAGATTTTTTAGAAGAAAAAAGTATAATTAGAAACCAATAACAGATAGTTAATTGTGAAATCTCAGAATACATGAACATTAACCAACACACTTCCAATTAGCACCTGCTTCAAAGATGAAATCCCAAGAAAATTTAAAAATATTTTTAACTAAATTAAAACAAAAACACAATTTTTGAAAATTTGTGGAATGCAGCAATAGTCATGCTTAGGGGGAAATTTATAGCATTGAATGCTTATAATAGAATAGAACAAAGCCTAAAATTAATAATTTAAGCTTCCACCTTAGAATCTAGAAAAAATATGGCAAATTAAATAAAGTAAGAAGAAAAAAATAAAAATTTGAATAGAAGTCAATGAAATTGAAAATAGGAAACCAATAGACAATATCAAAGAAATCAAAATCTAATTCTTTGAAAAGACAAGTAAAATCAATAAACTTCTAGCAGGGCTAACTAGAATAAAAGAAAGAAGAAAGACAGGACACAAATTACTAATATCAGAAATGAAAAAGGGGACATCACTGCAGCTGCCATGGACATTGATAATAAAGAAATACTATTAATAACTTTATGCCCATGAGCTTGATAACCTAGATGAAAGGGATCAACTCCTTGAAAGACAATCTGCCAAAACTCACACAAGAAAAAATAAACAATCTCAATATGCCTACATCTATCAAAAATATTGAATGAATAACTAATAACCTTCCAAAACAGAAAATATCATGTCCAAATGAATTCACTGGTAAATGTTACCAAATATTTAAAGAAGAAATTAAAGCAATTTGTACAATCTTTTTTAGAGAATAGAAGCAGAGAGAATATTTTCTAACTTATTCTGAGACCAGCGTCACTCTAATAACAAAATCAGATGGACACATACAGAAAAAAAAAACTATATACCCATATCTCTCATGAACATAGATGCAAAGATTCTCAACAAATATTGGCAAATTGGATCCAACAATGTACAAACAGCATTATACACCACACCAAATGGGATTTATCCCAGGTATACAAAGCTGGTTCAAAATTGAAAGTGAATTGCTGTAATTCATCACATCAACAGGCTAAAAAAGAAAAGTCATATGGTAATATAGATAGATGCAGAAAAAGCACCTGATGGTATACAACATCCATTTAATTTAAAAAATATACATTTCAGGAGAAATCTTCCTCAGTTTAATAAAAAAAATCTACAAAAACCTACGGCTAACTAGAAGTGTTCCCTCTGAGATCAGAAAAAAGATAAACATGTCCTTTCTTACTATTACTATTCAAGATTATACTGGAAGTCCTAGCTAATGCAATAGGAAAAGTAATTAAAAAGTATAGTGATAGAGAAGACAGAAATAAAAGTGTTTTTTTCTTTTATAAGACATGATTGTTTAGGTAAAAATTTTGAAAGAATTGACCAAAAAAAAACCCTCCTACAACTAATAAGCAAGGTTGCAGGATACAAGATTAATGTACAAAAGGCAATCGCTTTCTATATATCAGCAATGAACAAGTGAAATTTGACATTAAAAACACAACAGCATTTACTTTAGCATCCCCCAAAAATGAAATACTTAGGTATAATGTAACAAAATATGAACATGATTTATATGAGAACTACAAAACTCTGATGAAAGAAATCAAAATAGAACTAAATAAATGAAGAGATAGTCTATGTTCACGGATAGGAAGACTCAAGATTGTCAAGACGTCAATAATCCCCAACTTGATCTATAGATTCAATGCAATCTCAGTTAAATCTTAGCAAACTATTTTTTGGACACTAACAAACTTATATGGGGAGGCAAAAGACACAACATTGAAGAACAAAGTTTGAAGAATGACAATACCCAACTTCAAGACTGAATATAAAACTACAGTTACCAAGACTGCATGGAATTGGCAAAAGACAAAGAGATCAATAAAACAGGATAGAAAGCCCAGATATAGACTCATATATACATGGTCACCTGATCTTTGACAAAGAAGCAAAGACAATACAGTGGAGCAAAGATAGTCTTTTCAACAAATGGTGCCAGAACAACTGGAAATTTATATGCCAGAAAATGAATCTATGTACAGACCTTACGCTCTTTACAAATACTAACTTAAAACAAATCACAAACATAAATGAAAATGCAAAACCATAAAACTCTTAAAAGATAATGTAAGAGAAAATCTAGATGCCTTGGTATGACAATGACTTTACAGACACAACACCAAAGACATAATGCATGAAAAAAAGAATTGATAAGCAGGACATCACTAAAATGAAAATTTTCTACTCTGCAAAAGACACTATCAAGAGAATGAGAAGACAAGCCACAGACTGGGAGAAAATATTTGCAAAAGACACATCTAATAAAGGATTGTTCTTCAAAATATACAAACAATGCATAAAACTCAGCAATAAGAAAACAACTTGATTAAGAAATAAGCCAAAGACCTTAACAGACACCTACTTCCCCAAAGAAGATATAGAGATGGCAAATAAGCATACACAAAGTCAGGACTAGCTGCATAATCTTCAGAATCTAGTGTAAAATATAAATATGAAGTTACTTGTTTAAAACTTACTAAGAATTTTAAAACAAATTTCATTTGCCACAACAGAATTAAACTGAGCATGGGGTCCTTTGAAGCACGGCGCCCTGTGAAACTGCACCGGTGATACATCCATGAAGCTCCACATTATATGTCATCAGATAAATGCAAATTTAAACAGATACCCCTACACACCAGTTAGAATGACCAAACTCTAGAACACTGATCACACTAAATGCTGGCAAGGATGTGGAGCAACAGGAACTCTCATTCATTGGTGCTAAGAATGCAAAATGATACAGCCACATTGGAAGATAGTTTGGCAGTTTCTTACAGGATTAAATATACTCTTATTATACAATACAGCAATTGTGCTCCTTGGTATTTACCCAAAAGAATTGAAACTTACATCCACAAAAAAACCCATGAACAGTGATTTATAACAGCTCAATTCGAAATTACCAAAACATGAAAGTAAGCAAGATATCCTTCAGTACTTCAGTAGGTGCATGGAAAAATAAAATGTCGGTCATCCAGTCACTGAAATATTACTCAGTGAAAAAAATGATCTATCAAGCCATGAAAAAACATGGAAGAAACTTAAATGCTTATTACTAAGTGAAAGAAGCCAATATGAAAGGCTGTATATTGCATGATTCCAATTATATGACATTCTGGAAAAGGCAAAACTAAGTAGATATTAAAAATACTTCTTTTTGGGTCAGCAGTTATAGGTAAGAAAGGAATTAATAGGTAGCTGTAACACAGGATTTTTAGGGCAATGAAACTATTTTATATCATCTTATAATGGTGAGCACATCTGAAGATACATTTCTCCAAACCCATAGAATACACAACACCAAGAGTGAACTCTAATGTAAACTATGGATTTGGGGTGATTATGTTGTGTTAATATAGGTTCATCACTGGTGACTAATGTACCACTCTGGTGAGGGATGTTCTCACCCTCTGGTGAGGGTGAGAAGCTATGCATGTGTGAGGGATTAGAGTATATAGGAAATATCTACACCCTCCTCTCAATTTTGTTGTGGATCTAAAATTGTTCCAAAAAAATTTAGTCTAGAAATGTTCAGTGAAGTATGTATGTTAAAAAGTTACAGGTGGCCATTAAACAAATGAAAATAAAATCAGTAAATTCCAGACCAACAAAGGAAATATAGGAAAATCAACACAAACAAAAAATAAAGTTATCTATCTCTTTTTCTCAGTCCCATTCAGTCTTTGTGCAATATTTGATGCTATCAATCACCTTCTCTTTCCAATTATGCTTCCCTCTTAGTCTCCAAGATTCCTCCTTCTTCTGTGTAGAAGGTGGTGGTTTTGTATTTTGTTGTGGTCACTTGTGCACCGATTTCATCTCTCCTTCAGAAATGGTAAGTTTCTTAAGGGAGGACTTGTGCTGTTTGTATCCATATCTGACATACCACTCTGCAAAGTATGCCTGGCACACAGTAGGCATTCAATTGAACTGAACTTTCCTAAGTATTATGACAGCCCCAGTCATGAGCCCAGTGGCCTCAGTCAAAATGTAGTAACAATTAGGCACAGAGCCAGTCCTGACTATACAATATTATCTTCTACACATTCACATAAATAGACAAACAAGCAACCAAATGATACAATCAATTTTTGCAAGATTATTTGAAGGAAGGATTTCCTCAGTCAGATTCAGTCTCGAGGACACTTGAATCTTTAAATGCAGCCAATCTGAAACAGCTTTGAATGTACTGACACATGCATACATAGCCTTCTTTACTCTTCGCCCACTGACACCCTTAAATAAAAGTCAGCTCAATTACTTTATAATATAGACCAAAGGAACATCCAGATTCTTCAGTTACACTGGAATGTCACATGTCCTCCTTTATTTTAAATAAAGAAATCATAAATGGCATGTTGGAAGTCTCTTTTTTCTTTCTTTTTTTGGTACCATATTTTTTTTCATTGTTACATTTCTTGAAACAGGACTTGGATTTTCCCTGTATCATATATATATACACACACACACACACACACACACACACACACACACACACACACACACACACACACACTTTTAAGTTCAGAGATACATGTGCAGAACGTGCAGGTTTCTTACATAGGTATACATGTGCCATGGTGGTTTCCTGCACCCATCAACCCATCATCTACATTAGGTATTTCTCCTAATGCTATCCCGCCCCTAGCCCCTCAACCCCCGACAGGCCCCAGTGTGTGATGTTCCCCTCCCTGTGTCCATGTGTTCTCATTGTTCAACTCCCACTTATGAGTGACAATATGCCGTGTTTGGTTTTCTGTTCTTGTGTTAGTTTGCTGAGAATGATGATTTCCAGCTTCATCCAGGTCTAGGCAAAGGACATGAATTCATCCCTTTTTATGGCTGCATAGTATTCCATGGTGCATATCTGCCACTCTTCTTTATCTAGTCTATCACTGATGGGCATTTAGGGGTTGGTTCCAAGTCTTTGCTATTGTGAATAGTGCTACAATAAACATACTGTAGCTTTTAAAGTAAAAATTGCCATCCTCCACTCAATTTTCCCACATGCTTCCAAAAGTTTACAAAACATTTTATCCAAAAGTTCCAAAGAAAGTCAGGAAAAATTTCATATGGTTAATTGAGACTGAACAACTAAACTCACTGAGGATTAATGCAGATAGACTTTTGTGGCTTTACGAGTTAAAACAACTAGACCCTCACCAATTTACATCTGTCGCCACTTTATTTAGGAGAAACTGAGAGAGCCTAACCAACCTCAGCGCTGGGAAGAGCTGGCCTGGAATTCATGGGCATAGTTCGCCAAGCTGCACCACACATAGCTTTTGACTTTTCGCCCCATTAGTTAACTCTGCCCAGATTTCCCAAAGAAGGGCAAGCTTGCGTGCTTCTCCACTGCCCCTGTGCCTCCAGAATCACAAAGAAAATTGCAGGGCAGTTGCTGTGAGGTCTGGGACTCCCACCAGCACTGAAGCGGTTAACTTTTAGGAAGACCTAAAGAAAGAAAAACAGACTCAGAACTGCCTTGCGCTGGGAGGAGGGTTAGAAAATGAGGCTGTTGCTGTTGTTTTGATTGTGTGCACTCTAATCAGGGAGAGTAAGAACAATAATGCATGTAATGCTGATTTTGGAACGTGTCCACGCAGCTTTTCCCAGGCTAGACAGCCTTGGGAACCGCTGATAGAGTGGCACACCAGGGGCACAGCCTCAATCACCAAGCGCAGGGCAGGGCAGCCTTTTCTGTGGATAAAATATGTGAGGGATGACAAGAATCTTCCCAGCACGGGAAGTGGCAGTAACAAAAAAATATATATACAATGGAGTGAAACTGAAGGCTTTGCTTCTCGCAGCCCAGCCATGGGGACATGATATTTGAAAGATAGGTTATTTCTCCTCTCATTCACCCCCATTTTCCTTTTTTGTTTGTTTGTTTCCCTTTTTGCATTCAACTTGCCCTCCCTTTCTTCCCCACTCCCATCCCCCAAACTCCCTCTGCCACACTTTGAAGCCCAGATGAAAGCCGTGTGTTGTGGCTGCTGGCACCAAGCAAGCACAGAAGTGTGCTTTAGTTTAAGATGCTGTACTTTTCGCTCAAGTAAAAGGGGGAAAAATCAGCTTGAAACAATACATCGTGTTTTGCTGGAGAGCATGCTTGTATGTATCTAGGACTCAAACATGGTCCTAATTTTTTCAGACCTTTTGTCTCCAAGGATAAGGCAATAGCTAAAATGCAGCATTCTTTTTCAAAGCAAATGCATATAACTGAAAGGGTTTTGTAGTGGTTATTTGTTTAATAAAATAAAACAGGAGACAAAAATCAGGCATATGAGCTTTTTGGTGTTGACACAACAGCAGTCGTAACTATTTCAAGTGTTGTTGAAACCGCTCCCTTACTTTTAAATAGCACAATCCAGCTATGCTGCACTAAATGATTTTGAAGGAATGACTTCTATACATTTACTTATTTGTTTGCCAAATTTAGCAAATAAAAATTTAGGACACTCAGTTAA
Source organism: Cheracebus regulus (assembly GCA_963574635.1). Lineage (NCBI taxonomy): Eukaryota > Metazoa > Chordata > Mammalia > Primates > Pitheciidae > Cheracebus > Cheracebus regulus. The sequence continues at coordinate 40,499 of CAUYQU010053675.1, read as the reverse complement.
ATCTGAATTTCAACTAAACAATGATACAATTTTAGTATATCTCATGCAATGTTTAGGATTAACTTATACTAAAAATTTGTTGTTTGTTATCTGAAATTCATATTTAACTAGGCATCCTGTATTTTATAACAACTCAGCTTTTTAAAAGAATTTACCATTTTTAAATCAACTGAGTTTTTAAATCAACTCAGCTTTTTAAAAGAATTTACCATTAAACATTTTTAAGAGCCTAATGTTATAACATGAATTTATTTGAGACTCGTAAAATTTGAACATAGGGATAATCAACACATCATCCTCATGGCAATAGAGACTGCCTGTAATAAAGTCCTTTTCTTGTCCCTGTCAACTCATCTCCTAAACATACATAAATTATATAACTGCTCACATTACACACACACACACACACACACACACACACACACACACACACACACCCCACAGAGTGATTTTTGAAGGATTGTATTTTTTCCTTCAAAGGAAAGGTTGGCTAATAGATCACTATTGAAAATCAACGCATAACCATGGAAAGTGCATATAGCTCCCAGTTGGCCATTATTTGAAACTACAGCTGCTTTGTCAAATAGTGATAGCTCATGAACTCTGATGGATAATAACTTTGGTTTAAACTTGTACCCACTTTATCTACTTAATGTTCTAAAACCCAGCTTTGTTTTTCTTTTTTTTTAATTTACTTATAGCCATGTAATCAGCCCAAAGAAACTACTGGGGAAGCTCAGCTTATTTGGTTCTGGATGCTTTCTCTATAAACCTCTGGCCTTCACTCTTGTTTGTGTGAACCTGTGTTCACTTGAACTTGGACCAAGATGAAGGCCTGATACTTTCATTCCTCATAACTGCTATTTTCTGAACATAGCCTGTGAGATTTGTGAGTTTCCAATTCATGGGGACTGAAAAGGGAGCTAAAAGAAAGTCTGAGAATGTGAGGAGGACAGTGCTGAAGGAGAAGATTTAGAGTTGTTTTGAAATCTCAGTGTATGTGAAATTCAGGTGCTGCCTAGGTAAGTGGTAAAGTTGCATTTAACCTGTATCTGGAAGATGGGTGGGTGTCATCAGAGAGTCATATCATTTTGGACAACCATTTTTCTTCTACCACTACCAAATTTTTGATTAAGCGAAAGATTTCTTTGTTGGAAAAGCAATTTCTATTAATCAGTTTGTCAATGTAAACTCACTTATGCTTCCTCTTAAATCAACACCAGAAGAGGAACTATTAGAAAATTTACTTTGCTTCAGTATACTTTTGAGAAAAACTAACACAGTTTCAACTTGAGTATAAACATGAACCTAGATAGTCTTATATGAACATAGTGTTACATGATCCTTTATCATTCAATTTCGTAAACATAGTCAAGATGACACCTTAAGTGAATTCAGAAATCTATTTCTAAAAAAAGAACAGAAGAAATTTAGTTATCTATCTTCTTGCCCACTATTCACACACCCACCTATAATCATTTCCATCTCCATTCCTCTGCTTATACAGAAAGATAACGTGTTTAACGAATGAATTCATTGCCTGCTTCACTGTTGAGGTGGGATACTGGACTGAGAATCTGGAGGATTGTTTCTAGTTTCAGCTCTGATGCTGATGACAGTATAAACCTGTACAAGTCTATCTTCATTCTTAATCAAAAGACTGAGAAATAAGACAACTTCTTTCCTATCAGTTTACTCATTTGAAAAATGAAACACTAGCTTCTCAAAAATTCCTTCTTATTCTGAAATTCTGCTTCCGTATCTGTTTCCATCAGTAAAACCTATTTTCTCCTCCAAGTAACAGAAAACAATGTTTGTGCCAACTGATTGCACTTAAATAGTTTTGATGGTGATAGTTTAGTTTTAAAACATTTACTCCCAAACCAAACATACATTTAAACAGAAGCAAAAAGAAGCATCGGTAAAGAGTTGAAATTGTCAGTGATTTGGTCTATAAACCCTCTACTTTGGAAATTAGAATTTGTGAAAATTAAATTTGGGCCACTGGATCTTCAAATAAGAATAATGCATGGATAGAAATGACTATCTAGTCATTCAGATGGTCTGCCCATTTATAGACATCACAAATTCAAGGACTTTAGCTGCACTGGAATACAAACACCCAAAGAAAACATATACTTTTTTAAGAGTGTAAATGACACTAGCACTGCTTTCATTGGTGTAATCAAATATAAAAGAACTTGGATCAATTATAGGATTGATATGGCATATGGAAAATGCTGTTTTTTTTTAAAAATGCAAAACATGGAGGCTAGGAACCAGGAACCAATCAAGGGAAAATCTGAAAAATGAAACAAACATCTAGTCTGTTGATCAGAACCAGGACCCAAGGATTATTGTGGAGAAATCATTGAAATCATCAACTGGGTCTAAGGAGAGTGAAAACGACAACCTGGATAAAGGGATACAGGGAGAAACTGCACAACAAAAGTACTGCGAGGGAGCTATTAGAGCCCTGGAGTCCTTCTTCAGAACTACAAGCCTCTGAGGTCAGCTTTCTTTTCTCTGTAGCTCCATGGCCAGTGGAATCTACTATCTTCCTGTTCCCATTTCCCAGACTCAAACCTCAGTGATCCAGAGATAGAGTGATGCCAAAAGAGGGAAATTGTTGCTTTCTGGGTTCCTGTAGATCTTCTCTTTTTCTGACACATTTTTTTCATGTCCTTTTGTAATGAGATGGATTAAAAATAGTGCTGCATGCCAAGTTATAATGCATGACTTTGCTGCTACCAAAATGTATTAGTATTATAGCCTTAACCTACCTGTATATTTTAACCAAATACTTATTTTTAGATTGGGGGATGATTTATGTAGTACATGTGTTTTTCTTAATGTTTGTTTTATATTTTGTTCATCATCTTAATAATTAATCGCATCTTCTAAAATATAAATACAGATCAAGACCCTATCTATAATAATCTCTCCAATACAAAGTTTTCTACACTCAAAGGTAGAACTACTTTTCACATCTCCTTTAATTGGGCTGAATTATTATTCAAATTGACTTCCTGTTGCCAACCAATTGTCTTTAACTGTATTAAAAGCGTACTCACTGTTTTCCCTAAGATGGCTATAGTAATCCCAAATGGAGCCACACTTCCCCCTGATTTCCATGTTCAATTTAGCACTCTGTTTCATATCTTTGAAAGGAAGTGAAAATAGGATTTCCAACAGCGTTTCAGGCCCCACATAGGTGGATAGGAGAAAGCGAAAGAGAGCTGGACTCCCAGGGGTTTATGATAGAAGAAACTCACAGCCTTTCAAATCCTAAAGCATTTACGAAGACACTGACCTTGGGACATTGACCCACAACTCAGATGAAAAAGTTGCCTTTTTCTCTGAGAAATTGAAAGCCATTTGCTTCATTCTGACTATAACATGGACATTCTAGTTGCTTTATTAAAGAAGGGTGGCCTCCTTCTTTAATCTTGCTGGCAAGAATTGAAAGGATGTGGAGAGCCTTGGAACACAGAGCTCTGTCACTGGCCTCTTCCCCACTGTGGGAGGCAGGTAGGTGTCATGTCTAGTTTGCCTCCTTCTCAGACCACAGTCCCAGGAGAACAGGGATTTGCTCACTTATTAACAGATATTCAACAAATACATGAGTGAGGTCTGGGGAAAAGGACTTAGGAACTTGACTGCTTCACGCTCATCAATTAATTGAGAAAAGCTCCCCCAACATTATGTCTTTCTTATATACTAATTGTTTATAAACTTCCATTATAATCTAATAACACAACATTAATTTGTTTCATTTTTAACATGTTAGAAAAACTGATAAATTTCGTGTGGTATCAATTTCTATCTAATTTGACCTTGCCAGCACCCACCAGCAATGATGTCTACATTCTAACAGCTGTGTTTATTCCAGGGTTCTGAAATACCCTTCACAGAAATGTTATCTTCAGCTTTAGGAAGTTGCCCACTTTGTTTGTGTCTGAATGGGGGATGACTGTAAGTCGTCTAAATGGCTGTTTTTCAATACCTATACATGATATGATATTTGCTTGTGAAATTATAAAACTAGCAAAACGTAACTGTTTTTTAAGGAACACTCATCAGTCCAGAAAACAAAAGATCCAAAGTAATAAAATGTGGGAGTTCATGTATGTAAGCAATCAAACATTTGCTCTCTTTACCAAATAGAAAAATGGGTGGTTATATATGTTGAAATACTTGATTATTTAAGGGGGTGACCTCCTTAAAGCCTTTAGTTTGTATTTCATATCTTTTATATCTGGAAATGAATACAGTTATACTATCTTCTCATGTGAACCATTAACTTTTTTCAAAATGTGTTAATGCTAATGATGCTAGTACTTCCACCATTTATTTTTTTCAAAATTCTAGCACAAAGCTTTAAAAGGTTAAAACAATATTGTTGCCACTACTGATAACAAGAAAAAGCTCTGATACTGAATGGCTGTGTAATCTTGGGAGGTAACTTTAATTTTCTCATCTGTAAAATGTGTGAATTAAGACCTATCTTACAATATTTTTATCAAAATTAAAGATTACATGTGAAGTGTCTGGGACTTCACATGAGCTCTCCATAAATTTCTGTGAAATGGTGGTGACTAAAGGAGATTGTTACAAGATTTTGGTAGTTTAATTTATTGTTGAAATAACAGAGAAAGAAAAACTTAGAGTTCCATATGTAAATCATATCATGAAAATTAGAAAACTTCAACAAAATAGTTTCATTTTATTAAGTGTGTAGAGCACTCAATCTAGGAGTTCCTACATGAAGTTATGCTATTCAGGTAGGGTGAAACAGTTAGGATCTAAGAATAAAACAAAAGAAAATAGATTTAAAATTGAAACCAGAATGATCCCTGGTTGTGAGACAACAGAGTGGGGGAACTGAGGCATCTCTTTGGGTGGCTCAGGGAAAGAAATTTCTGGGCTTGGCTAGCTGACAGCCCACCAGGAGAGTGAGGAAGAACTGGGCAATCTATCAAGATCTCAATGACTCACTGGAAATTGTCCATTATTGAGCTAAAAATGAAATTAAGCTCAAAAGAACTAGTACTATGTGCCACAATTCTGCATGTGGTATCATTTTATCCAATAGAAAAATTTTTTCTCACAATTTACAGGAGATGCTGCTACTACTAACTTCCATGTAGTTGAGTAAAGTCAGCACCTGCAGAACTGCTATGACTAGTTTAACATATTATTCTCACTCACTTTTCATGTGATATTCATTCCAAAGGACATTACGCTTTGTAAGATATCTCACAGTAGGGTTGCCAATTGGAATGAACCTCTTAAAATTATTTTCAGAAGCCATGATTCTTCCCTTTGACAATATACAGATACATTGCGCATTTGAGTAAACAGACACTAGCTCCTTTAAAGTTGTATATTTTTTACTTAAAATCACCTACAAAGATAACTTACTGGAAATATGTAACTGCTGCTCTAAACAGATTGCTAATAATTTAAAAATAAATGCTTTCCGATTTAACTATTTGGGGAAAACTACTGAATTTTCATTCTCTAAAATAACTTTAAAAATTAATTCTGTTGCAAATTGTGTAACATATGTTATCCATACAGAACTCTTTAAATAGGATTAGGTTAATCCAGGGCCTTAACATTAATAACGTTTGACTCTGAGCAGCATGGTATCCAAATGTGTGAGAAAGACATGTGGACTGGTCCCCATCACCATGAAATGCCTAAGAAGTATCCATCAAGTACTTGAATCTCAGCTGGATGCCTTAGATTTACATATTATGATATCTCCTATTCTCAAGGAACTCCTTTGTTCTGAGGAATTTATAAGCTGTCAAAGAGACATTATCAAAATTCAAAAGTATATTTTATGTTTTATGTATATAATATATAAGTATGCATATACATTATATGTTAGGGGTGTGCATACATGTGTGTGGGAAAACTGAAAACTAAGGAAAGGAACAACCCAATTTTTTAAATGGGCAAATAGATTGAAACAGACACTTCACCAAAAATTTACAAATAGAAAAGAAGCACATGAAAGATGCTCAACATCAGTAGTCATCAGGGAAATACAAATGAAAACCACAATGAAATGCTACTACACACTTATTAGAAGGGCTAAAATTAGAAAGACAGACCATGCCAAGTATTGGTGAGAATGTAGAGGATCTGGAGCTCTCACATTGTGTACTGGTGGGAATGTAAGATGATACAACTGCTTTAGAAAACAGCAGACTTTTGATAAACTCACGAGAAATAATTTGGTAGGAGTATTAAAGGCACATATTTATACAGGTTGTGCACTGCAAACTTCTGCGGGAAACATTCACAACCTAGTTTGTGTGCATGGTCTGTCCCTGATTATGTGCAGAACATAATCGGGGAGGCCTTGTGTGGCAGATCTTACTAAGAAAGTTGGTTTTGAATTGAGGAATAGGTCGCAGCAAGAGTTAGTAGGGAAAGGCAAGAATGATACATCTGAAAGCTGAGAAAAGTAGGCTATTCTTGAGCTGTAAGATATCAGTTTTGGGGAGGATAACATGGAGAGAAATGCCAGATATAGGTGACGCGGGGGGTGGAGGCAGCAAACCACATTGCCATGTATATACCTATGCAACAATCCTGCTTGATTTGCACATGTACCCCAGAACCTAAAGTACAATAACAAATATATTTTTAAAAAAGATATCAGTTTTGCCACAATTGCTATACAAAAGTTACTATTAACAGTAACTGCAAAAACTGCAATAACTTTTGCACCAACCAAATAGAAATGAAAAGGAGGATGTGCGTAATTCAGTGGACAGGCCCCAATGGCATATGCCTCCAAAGCTGGCAATACAGAAGGCAAAAACTCACTCAACAATACATACCAACATTTGGGTTTGAAATGGAGGAAAATGAGTTAAAATAAGTGAAATTGCTACAATGGGCAGTTTTTCTATTAAGCAACATTGACCATTGACCTTCAGAAAACACCAAGAGCCATGTAAGAAAATGGTAAAAATTTTGTAGGATTAGGGAGAGAGCTGGTGTACATGGGGAGATACTGTTTCAGGTTTCTTAAGGAGAACTCAGGAAGGGAAGAGGACTAAGAGAAACTGAGATTCATTGAGCATTTGTCTGTTATAATTTACATACATTTTCTACAGTGGGAAAGCCAAGAATTAATAACTTCACCAAATGCACCCAATTCAGCGTTAAACTCTTTGTAGGTAGTCTAAGTTAATCTCCCTGACAACCAAATGACATTACTATTGTTCACATTTTATAGATGAGGATATTGAAGACAAAAGACTTAAGGAACTTGTCATTGACATACAGCACAGAAGAGGAAGAGTTGGGACTTTAAGTCAGGTCTTAGTTACTCTTTCACTTACCCAAAACTGAGACGAAGGGTATAAAACTTCATTCTACAAAAACAGCAAATAATATGATTACAAAACTTTGACTTAGCAATCAATGCCACCAGTTGATTAAAAGAGAAAAGGAGCAAGAGAGAGAGAGCAGAAAGAGTGAAAAAGACGAACATTGGTTAGCAGTCTCCACTTTACAACTCTTGTCTCACCTTGCCCTTCTCCAAGGTCATTCCAAGAGACCAGTGTAAATTATCACCTGTTTAATCTGTCCTCTAAAAGGATTTGTAGTCCTTTCTGAATCAGAAAGCAGCTCATTTTCCTTTTTAAACTTCAAATTGCACTTTTGAAATGAAGTTTGATTTTTCCTAGAAATTCTGAAAATTTTGCATGGATAGGAAAGAGTGATTTGAAATTTTGCTTTACAAAAAATCTGTACATTTACAATGGTTCTTGACCCAGGTCTCACATCAGAATCACCTGACACACCAATGTGCAGGACCCCACTTCAGATGAATGAAATCTGAATCTGTGTAGGACAGGAATAGGTACCAGCATATTCTTTTAAACAGCTCCTCCCTCAGGTTTCTAATGTGCAGCTAAGTTTGAGTACAAGATCTGGAACCAAAGTAATGGTTTAAAGTTAATTTATTTAACTAGTATCCTGCAAATCATATGACACTGAAAAGCCATCTGATGGTCTCATCTTTGTCTTTGAAATTTTGGAACTGCCTAAATTCTTCTGCACCTAACTGTCTTATTCAAGAGGAGACTAACTTCTTGCAGTTCTTGTACACAGCCTAAATAAATGACATGGAGCTCTGGATCCCAATTCAAATTCCCCATGTGGGTGTAGCTAACGTCGGACCCAGGAAAGAAGTGGGAGTGGGAAGATTCTGCCAAGAGAGGCCAGGGGACAATTTCTCAGCTGTTTAGTTTTTACACTAGTGCCTTTGGCAAAAGCTCAGGAAGGAGAAAGACATATGTGTAATTTCTGCAGCAACCTACTATCCAGAATTTTTCAAGTTTCCAAAGCTAAGTCAAAGGACTGGAAAGCCTTCCACTTACAGTTTATCAGGAAAGGAAAAATATATAAATCAGGAAATATTTAACATTATTTAACTGTAAAAATGATCTGAGGCCTTGCTTTCTTCTTCTTTTATATTCCCAAGCACCTACATCGTAGGTGGTTTATGAGCAATGTCTGGGTGTGACGGGACTAGATAACAATCAAATGATTCCAGTTTAAGTTCAGGATCAGGCACTGGCAACTGTGTGACCAGAGGCAAAGTATTGACCACAGTGACCCAGGGAATGGGAAGAGGTAATACAAGTCCTACCTATCTCTGGATGCCAAATCAAAGAAGAGATAACATACATGAAAGCATTATATATGAAAGCTCTGTATATGTAAATTGTTTTCATTATTTTTTCATTTGCATTACATGGGTTTTTGCACCCTGCTTCTAGACAGGAATGAGGCTAAACCTCTTGCTAACCTCAGACTAATTGGAACCAACCTTCCACAGCTTCCCATCAGCCTCCTTCCATGTGCTGTGAAGTCTCAGACTTGCTTTCTCAGCCACCAGCCCAGTGGAATGGCTAAAATGAAACACAGTCAACCTTATCTTCCACTTGGAACATTGGATTAATTCAGCATTCACAATTATTGAGAAACACCATGTTCTTAATGATGGGGGCCTCTGACTTTGTATTTATCGGCATCATAAATTGTTTTTTTAAAGAAACTCTGCTTCTCTTTTGCATTCCGCAGGCAGACACAGGCGACCTTCAGCAGCCCTGCAGACCCCTTCATTATCACTGCATATTGCTAAGATTTTGAGTAGCAGATTTGTAGCTACTAAAGAAAAATTGCAGAAATGAGACAGTAAGAGAGAAATTATACTTTTGATTGAATTAATCAAAAGTTAAATGAGTCTGACCAAAGCAGACTATCTTTTGCACTCTCCAATGTGATACCTACTTGTGGTTACTGAGCAAAAAAAATATATATATGGCTAGTCCAAACTGAGATGTGCTGTACATCTAATATCTAAGAGCTATTCCAAAAACAAAGAACACAAAATATCTAAATAATCTTATACTGATTACATGTCAAAGTAGCAGCATTTTGAATTATTAGATTAAATAAAATATATAATTAAAAGTACTTTTACCTTTTTAAAATTTTCATTTTAGTTTTTTTAATGTGTGCAATTTAACTGGAAAATTTAGAATCACATATGTGACTTGCATTGCATTTTTGTTTTTCAGGGTTGGTTTAGATCTTTGTTTTGCCCTCAGGAAAACTGTTGATATTTTCTGGTTGCCTCTACAATGCTCATGTGGTTAGAGCTCTCAACATAAGGGACACAACCACAAACAGGTACCACTAACTAAGAAAATGCACATTAAATTGCCACTGTCTCTCTCTCTCTCTCTCTCTCTTTCTGTATATATATATATATATATATATATATATATATATATAGACATATGTATATACACATATATATACTTTGTCTCTATATATATATACTTTGTCTCTATATATATATACTTTATATATATATATATATACTTTGTCTCTCTCTATATATACTTTATATATATATATACTTTGTCTATATATGTATATATAATATACTGATTATATATGTAATCAGTAAATAATATATAAAGCAGGTAACTTAAATGCAAATATCTTACATTAGTTTCCCTAGAAACTCTCTCTCTATATATATATATAAATATATATAATCAATAGATAATATATATAATCAGTAGATAATATATATGTAATCAGTAGATAATATATATAATCAGTAGATAATATATTTATAATCAGTAGATAATCTATATATATAATCAGTAGATAATATATATATCAGTAGATAATATATTTGTATTATCAGTAGATTTATATATGTATTATCAGTAGATTTTATATATATATATAATCAGTAGATTTTATGTATATTATCAGTAGATTATATATATATTATCAGTAGATTATATATATATATATATATATATATAATCAGTAGATAATATATAAAGCAGGTAACTTGAATGGAAATGTCTTACATTAGTTTCCCCAGAAACAGATCCTGAGACAGAGATTCAGTTGTATGTGATTCAATGTGGGAACATTCTCAGGAAACTCTTTTGTAAGAAAGGGAGTGAAGCAGGGTGGGGAAGGGGACGAAGCCAAACAAGGATTGGGCTAATTGTTAGGGAGAGTGAGTTTTGACATTTAAATCTCACTGCAAAATTGTCCCACCTTGAGGCCAGGAAGCAGGCAGCACATGAACAGCTGAAGATACAGCAATAAACCAGACAGACAAGTATTTCTGTTCCCATAGGGCTTACATTCTCTTGGGTAGACAAGATAAACAAATATATAATATGTAAAGAACTAACACGTGTTATGAAGAAACAAGCAAGAGAAGTAGAGATTAGATGGGGAGGGAGCACAGTTTTGGTTAAAGTGACCAGGAAAGACCTCTCTGAATAAGTGATGGATTTATAAACAGAGACAAGAATGAAGTAAGAAATTGAGTCATGTGGGCATCCGGAGAGAAAGCATTTCTATGGAACAGCAGAGGCAAAGATTCTGATCTGAAGCACATTTATCTATTCAAGGAATGACAGTGAAATCTGTAGGGCAGGAATGTGGACAAAGGCAAGGAGCTAGCAGGGGATCTGATCGTGGAGGCCTACAGGTTATTGTAAGAACTTGGGGTTTTATTGTGAAGACTGTCTTATAGGTCCCACCTCCCTGGCATAGTGATCAGTGTCGGGCTGGCCTCAACCCTAACTGGAGCAATCATAGCCACCCAACATCATTGGCTGCATTAGAACCAGTGGTGAGCACCTAACCGGGCTGTGCCAGAGTTCTCCCCTGAAATGTTTCCCGTTAGAGTTAAGAGAGGGGAAGAGTTCTTCTTGTGTGGCAACAGTGTAAACATATGAGCTGTCATCTTTTGCAGAATAGGTCCAAATGATGAAGAGATGCAAAATGAGTGGTAGAGAAAGACAGTGTCATTTGTGAAGAAAAAACTTGATTCCAGTCTCTCAGCCGGTTCCGTTCACCCATGCCCTCTCCTCAGTTTTGCCAAATATACCAATATTTAGTCTGAATTAATTAGATCTGGTTCCAAGACTTAGAAGTCAGGATTCTTCTAATTCACAGTGCTCCTCCAAGCATAAACCTTGTCCTCACTTGCTAATAACATCCATTTACAGAATGTATTTTTCTTTTCTTATTACTGTCATCAAGCAACCTCCCAATCACTCCTTTTCATTCCTGGAAATCTGGCATCTCGTTCAAAGTAGACTTCTCTATCTCAACCCCAATATCATCATAAATGTGTCCTTGTGACAGTTCCCTGACCCTAGTCTCACACTTCATTGGATTCTTCACTTCATACTACCTCTCTCTCTACCTTACTTGCATTAACTAATAGTGTGTCCAGACCCTGCAACGTATTATTCCCCAGTTTTCCGTGTCAGAAATCTTAAACTCCAGCATTTCAAACTCAATCTTATCTTTCCAAAAGGATACATAAGTCTGGCTCTGCTGCTACCACACAGAAGCACCTGTTTCCAAATTAAAGCAACTCAGAGGGAAGCGGAGGCTGAAGATTCCCGAGGACACTGTTTGATGGTTAACCATGTAGGCCAACACAGATGCTTTTTTTTTTCTTAATCCTTGGTTGGTTTTTTGTTACTTGCAACTGTAAGTCACAGCAAATGATTAATTCAAGTCCAGTTGCCTCTTATTTCTCTGAGCAATTATTACATATATGTTTTATTCCACAACAATGTACACTGACTATTTTCCATTTTCCTCTAACATTTTAATATTTCAAGTATGTTCATATTTCTAATTGATGACAATCACATTGGCTACCACTTCTTGAGAAAATTAAAGCATATACACTCACACATACATATGCACCCATCTTAAAATTTTATCTCCTTCCTCTCCTTTGGTTTCAGAGAACAGGTTCTTTCTCCTATCTGCCAAAACTTGACCTAACACTGACCGAGTCCTCCACCTTGTTCCTACCATTTTTTCCCTGGGAAATTCTATCTCAACCCTAACTCTTCAGCTGTTCCATTCTCTAAGCAGGCTCACTTTCCTCAGCCTAAGAGCATGCTCATATCGCTACCACTCAGAAAGGTTCTCTCCCTTTATGCTGTGCCCTCCCCCCAGCTCTCCTCCATCTCTAAAAGTATGGACTTGGTCTATAAACCTTCACAACTGGGTTTGCCCACCTCTCACCTATAAGTACCCAGCTATAAGCTACTGACTGACAAGTTGTTATCCAGCCTGATTTCTCCCCACAGCTTCAGAATTGTAAGTCAAATATCTCCTTACATCTCCATTTACATGTAGGAGTCAACATGTCTATAATCGAGCTAATCATCTTTCTTTCTTTCCAAATCTGCTTGTATTAGGCCATTCTTACATTGCTATAAAGAAATCTCTGAGACTGGATAATGCATTTAAAAAAGAGGCTCAGTTACCTCTGGGTTCAGCAGGCTATACACGAAGCATGATGGTGTAATCTGGTCAACTTCTGGGGAGGCCTCAGGAAACTTGCAATCATGGTGGAAGGTGAACCAGGAGCAGGCACTGTCACATGGCCAGAGCAGGAGTGAGAGAGAGAGCCAGGGAGGAGATGCCACACACTTTGAACAACCAGATCTTGTGAGACATGAGAATGGCATCAAGGGGATGGCGCTAAATGATACATGAGAGATCCACCCCCATGATCCAATCACCTCCGCCAGGCCCCACCTCCAACATACAGAATTACGATTTGACATGAGTTTTGAGTGGGGACACAGATCAAAACCATATCACTACTTTTTATCCTACATTCCTAACCTAACTTAGTATCACTGCTATCCACGCACTCACCTAAGTTAATCTGTCATCATCCAGACCTGCTAACTTACTTTTTAAATATTTCTCAGATCTGTGCCTGCTTGCCCACCTTAGCACGTGGACTACTGCAGTATACAGCTAAACCCACCCTCCCGGGGATCCATCCTCCACTGCTGTAGCAACCTCCTATCCAAAATGCAAGCATGACCATGCCTTCCTGTCCGCAAATTTGTCAATATTTAAAAAATCTAACTGAAACTCAACAAATGTTTCCAGCACTTTGAGTTTTATAACTAATAGAGATATGAATCATTCTCAAGCAAAATAGAAATATTTTTCTTAGGGCCAGTGTGAATTGCCCAAGGCACTTTTATACTCCATCAGAATATCATCAAAGGTTGACTTTGTCCAGCTTTTGTCCATCAAAAGCTGACTGGTTTTCTTTCTGTTTCTTTGAAATTTCAATTATTTGTTCATTTCTCTATAAAGTTTAATAAAAGTCCGTTTAGAAATGGAGGAATGGATTGTCACAGCAACAGAACCCATATGAATATAGGGTGCAACATTTAGATCAATATGAAATATTTGAGGAGTGTGGAAAGAGGGTCCAGTATGCTTGGTCTTAGCCAAACACAGATTTCCATGAAAACTCCTAAAATGCTTCAAAGGTTTCCATAAAAAAGATGGAAAAGGCTCTGCAGACTTCAAAGTACTGTTTAAAATGTTTTGATGAGTTACGTGTAAATGAACATGCAGATTAAATTTCCGTCTAAGTCCACATGCTCTTAAAACATTGAGGGGAAAGGGCTTTGCCAAACATGCTTTGGGTTTTTTTGAACTCAAAGCAGTTTGCAATATTCAACAAACCTAAATGTGGCAGGGCTCACTCATCCCTTCGCCCATCTCCTTACTAATTCAAAGCATAATCACTAACCAGCAAATGTGAAGAAGAAAGGAAAAAGTATGCAGAAGTTTAAAATAAACGGAGCCTGATTTTCCTGCTCATTTAAAAGAGGGGATGACTGTCTTAGAGCTATGGAAGTTAGTTTTTTTTTCCTGCATTTTATTTGGTTTAATCAACAAATATATTTTTGAGCAGCTACTATATGCCAAGCAACAGAAAGGAGTCTAAGCAATATGAACTTTCTTTTAACTTTCCTAGGACATAGACAAAAGACATTTTGCAAGCTTAAATAGAGCAGCACTATCTGGAAAACGGTGTCAATACACGCTGTTGAATTCCCTAAATGTAGCACTATCTGACTCAGAAATCCAACTTACCAGCAAACAGACTGGTGACAAAACTAAAAGCAGCTGAATTTTAGCTTTTTCAGATTTAAAAAGGAAGGTGCCAGCTCCCTTCATTGTCCATGCTAGTCAAAATTCCCTGTTACCCAAGGTCTTGGTCCCAGCGCCGTATGAGATTCTACCTGATTCATACATGGCTGCTACTAATTAACACTTTAAAAGTGTCTGAGCCTGTTCGTATGTTCCTAATGAGAAATCAAATGTGATCATCTCACTGTCCCCTCAAGGCAGACGCAAGAAAGGGAGGAGGACAGTTGAGTGACGATGCTTAAAATCTTCAAAAGAGAAAGAGAAAAGATTACAGGATACAGAACCTTTTGATTTTAGGCATTCTGAGAGCAAGGACCTCACATTCTATTTCTTTTTCATGCTTCTCTAAAATGCCTAATTCAAAAAACACTCTCCATTAAGTCACAAAACCTCCTAACACAAAAATCAAGCTCAAAGGAGGGAAGGACAGGGATTGTAGGGGAGATGGAGGGTAAAAGGGTGAGGGTGGGTCCAGAGGGAGCATTCCCTGGTGACAAACTACAACCTTTTTATCTTCTGTTTCTGGTTTATACTGTTAGTCGTTCTTGGCGAAGTGAAAAATGAGGACATTTACCACTTGAGTGACGATACACATTTAACTCCAAATCTCCAACATATTCCCCGGACAGATTGAAAACAAACATGGCGAGAGAATAAATGAAAAGAAAAGGGACTGTACTCCAGAAGTAAAAGAGCTTTTCCATGTGGGTCGTTGCTATCAGTTCTTTCTTCAGGAACTGTCGCACGGTGATTGAGTTACATAAGATATTGTGGGAATGAATTGTTATGCTGGGAGCAGCCTCGTGTTAGAGAAACTCTCTTCCCTAGATCAAGGATCGCAAAAGTAAACCAGAAGAAAAATGCATACACAAAACATCTCTTCTGGAATGTGGAAGATTTTTTATTTCCATTTTGAGTGGTGTTGCATCTTTGCCACATATTCCAAGGTCATACCCTGAATTCTCCATTTTTGAACAGCTAGTGAGTTTCACAGAACAAAGAATCACCAAATCAGATTTTCCCAGTACATAAATTACATTCTGGGAATAAATCAGGCACCTCTGGAAGCAGCACTGACTTTTTTAGGCCATCAGGACAACTATAACTGAATTACTGCTTCCATGGAGTAAGTAGACTCTTGTCTTGATCTGAGAGAGTGAATTCCGTTTCTTAAAGGGCCAAATCTGGTATTTTTTGAATAAACTGAAAGACTGGGGGTTTAACAGCAGGCAGGTCACGTGCCAGAGGGACACATGTGGGATTACCATAGGGCACAGGCATCAAGGGAGGACAGTCTGGTGGCCAGAGAGTACAATAAAGACCTTAGCAGAGGGTCAGTGGCTTCACCGACAACTATACCTGAAAGACCAAAATCCTGTATTTTCTCTCATGCTCATTTACTTCTGAAAACTCAGTGGTCTTGAGTGGATCAACGGGGAGGGAGATGACCAAGCAGGCAGGTACCAAAAAACTTCAGCCCCCATGTGGCAAGACTACGACCTGGGCTAAATAGTATAGGGAGACTACAAGGCTGTAGGTGAAGGGGTTAGGAGCTGTCTCTTTCCCTATCTATGCCTCACCTTGATCACAGGAATGTCGTGTGGTTAATTTGCTGGCCTAATAAAGATGGTTAAACACATTACATGCACTTGGCTAGCTATTAAGCGAATCAAGAAAGAACTATTGTGTAAGTATACATTTAATTTCTTGTGAAGTTTCTAGAGAAAACTTTCAATTTCACTAACACTTGTAAACCAATGAACATCCTCAAAAACCATAAAAATTAAAAAGAATATAAGAAGCAATAGGATACATTAAAGGATCAAATTACATTTTTAGATAAGGGTTACATATTTTAAATGCCTAATATTGTCTTGAAATTATTTTAGGCATTTTATATTTTAAAAATCTGATTTGTTCCTGACATGAAAATATATATTCCAGAATAATCAAACTTGACAATATCTAAAGAGCATTTAGCCTAATCTCTTCATTTTTGTCAGTTGGTTTCCTATTATGCTATAATTGTAAATATTTAACTTGAAGAATATTTTTAAAAAGAGACATTCATAATTTCACAACTTAACTACCTCATTGGAAAATTCCATAAAGATTTAAAAGCACACCTCCCAACTCCACCAGTGAGAAGCCGTTTGAAGACTTCCCTTTTGACTTTTTTCTGTGTTTATCAAGTCATTTCTACATTGAGAGAGAAACAGAGAGAGAGGAAAGGAATGAGGAATAAAGAGAAAGACTTTTAAAAATCATATTCTATCTTTTGATTCAGATAGTGTTATTCTTTTTCTGTTTGTTTGTTTGTTTTTTGTCTTGCTCTGTTGCTCAGGTTGAAGTGCAATGGCGTAATCTTGGCTCACTGCAACTTTCACCTCCCAGGTTTAAGCAATTCTCCTGCCTCAGCCTCACAAGTCGCTAGGTCTACAGGTGCGTGCCAACATGCCCGGCTAATTTTTTATACTTTTAGTAGAAACAAGGTTTCACCATGTTGGCCGGGCTAGTCTCAAACTCCTGACCTTGTGATCCGTCTGCCTCAGCCTTCCAAAGTGCTGGGATTACAGGCATGAGTCACTGCGCCCAGCGTAGATGCTTTTTCAATTTATAATAAACTGTTGACATTATTCAAGAAAAGCAAATATAGAGACTCTTTATTCTTTTTCATGGTCGTATAGTACATTATTGTATTATGAACCATAATCTATCCAATTTTTTCTCTACTGATAGTTTTCTTTTTCATATTTTTCCATTACAACCTAAACTAAAATGAATAATCTTACATACATATATCTGTAAATTATATATATATATATATACACACACACACATATATATCAATTTTTCTGATCTCTGATTTAGACTTATAAAGGAAGATTCTAGATCAAAGCCTTCTCATTTTGCATACAAAGGAACTGATGCCCTCAAGATGGGTCTACAGAGATTAGCTTGATGTAAACCAGAAGGCTCAGTGACCCCCAGCATGGGGAAAGAAAAGTGAATAGAGAAACTGTCAAGTGAGGAATTAGAAGTCAAAGGCTTAAGTTTCACTCTGAAAGTCAGGAACCCACTTGGAGTGCTATGTATTACTATTAAACCCTCACTACATAGAAGGGACTCTGAACGGGGTGAGGAGACTGATCAGAGGCCCCAAATCAGCCACCATGGAAGATCAGCCACCATGAAAGCAGGGAGCTTAGGCCTGGTGCTTAGTTGCAACCTGCTGTGGTTTGAATGTATGTGTCCCTACACAATGTATATGTTGAAACCTAATTACCAAGGTGATGGTATACTCAAAGGTGGGGATTTGGACAGGTGATTAGCTCACAAGGACTCTGCCCTTGTGCATGGGATTAACACTTTTATAAAAGAGGCTTCGGGGAGCTGCCTTGCCTTTTTGTCCTTTTTACCATGTGAAGACACAGTGTTGGTCCCCTCCTGAGGGCACAAGAACAAGGCACCATCTTGAAAGCAGAGAGGAGCCTCACCCAACACCAAATCTGCCAGCTCTTTCACCTTGGACTTTCTAACTTCCAAAACTGTGAGAAATAGATTGCAATTAGTTATCAATTGCCTAGTTTAAAGTATTTTGGTATAGCAGCCCACATGGACTAAGACACAGTGCTTAAGGATAAAGGAGTCGGGCAGGACTAGAATTCAGACAAGAAACAGGAAAAAGAGAACATAAACACAGGACGGCCATGCCTCACAGCAGCTGGTGAAGGCCACAGGCAAGAACACACTCCAAGGGGTTTCCTGTTATTGCCTATTCTGTGACCCCTCTCTTCTGTCCCCAAGCTTCAGTGAAAGCTGCTGCACAGCAAACCCTTGTAGTAGCAGTAACTTGGGGGAATAAAGCAAATAAAGCAAGAGAGTGATTGTCCCAAGTTTCAGGAGTGGCAAAGAC
This sequence comes from Cheracebus regulus, assembly GCA_963574635.1. NCBI lineage: Eukaryota > Metazoa > Chordata > Mammalia > Primates > Pitheciidae > Cheracebus > Cheracebus regulus. The sequence continues at coordinate 22,003 of CAUYQU010053675.1, read as the reverse complement.
AGCAGAGGCCCAGGGTCAAGTGGACAGATGAAGGCAAGAGCAGAAGCAAGCTAGGGCCTGCAGTGACCAGGAACAGAAAAGACCCAGACCATCATATCCACAGGAGCTAGAGGAAGGTGGCCTGGAAGAGGGAGGAGTTCACACTCTTATTTTACGTAAATAGGGGCCGTCTATGAGCAGCCACACGGGGTCACCATGTGACCTATTATTTTAATTTTAAATTTTTTTATTTAAAATTTTTATTTTAATTTTTTTTCATTTCAGCAAATGTACCAGAAACACATTCACCTCAAAACCCAATAGCAACTTGAAGAGGAATTTTTTTTTTTGTCATTCCTCACCACACAGATCTTAAACTTTAATTACTAATCTCTATGCTGGCTGCAACAATTACTTCTAGTACTTCCCAGTTCCGCCTGCCCCTCACCCATGCTCAGTCGGCCACACATCCTGCCTCCCACTGGCCCCAAGCCACAACTAGACTGCTGTCATTGCTCACTGCCAGCCTGGCCAAATGCTCCTAGCAGCAGCATATACCTACTTGGCACAGAGGACAAAACAAGGACTTAGGTTTTCCCTCTGCTGGATCTTTCTTTTCTTTTTCTCCTCTCCTTCTCTCTCTCTCTTTCTCTCTGCACTTCCTTGCATATTATAAGCAACAAATCAAAACAGATTTCTCTCTATATCCTCTAATAGCTCCCTAGGCACATATTACTCAGGAAAATATCACCCATCAGACTCAGACATCTTGAAAAGACAGAGAAATAAACTACAGTGAATTCTCCAGGGAAGATCATGTCCAAAACTGATTCCTGCAGTTAATCCGTCCATATGTCCTTGATTACAATGTCACAATAAGTAATCACACTATTTCTGTTCAGCCAAAGTACCCCGTAGTGTATTAACTCTACCTCCGCCCCTCACCTCGAAAAAGTTTAATTTTCTTTCTTTTTTTAAATAATTTATTTTTATTTTTAATTTTTGTGGGTTCATAGTAGATATATATATTTATGGAACTTATATTTTGATACAGGCATACAATGTGTAATAATCACATCAGGGTAAATGGGGTGTCCATCACCTCAAGCACTTATCCTTTATGTTACAAACAACCCAACTGTAATCTTTTAGTTATTTTTAATAATGTATAATTAAATTACTTTTGACTATCGTCACACTGTTTTGCTAATAATACTAGGTCTTACTTATTCTTTATACTGTTTGTTTCCCTTAAAATGTCACACTACTACTATGCTAGCAAACACTACCATGTGAAGTGTTTAAGACCTGGCTAGCACCGGGTCTTATTCATCCTTTCTATTTTTTGTACCACTTTAAAAAGTTTGGTTTTCTGATACAATTATCATTATTAGAATTAGAACTTAGAAGGAAAAGCTCACTTGCTTGTTTTTCAGCATTTGGAATGCAGTTTCAGGGTGCAGTAGTGCATACATGCTTTTCTGAGATCACGGTACACTGTAGACCACGGTATCTGGACTGCTTACTGCAATCCGTGTGTTGCTTGGCAATGATGTGCTGCCAGGAAAATCAAAGCATTTGTGAAGTAAGAGGGCTTCCAGGAAGCAGTATGGCATGCTAGAGAGTGGACAGATTTTCTCCTCTTCAGTGTCAGTTTCCTTGTCAAACGGAAGACTCATACCCGCCTCTGGCAACGTACACAACATGAGTAGTAAAATACCTGCCATGTCACGTGTTCGGGGCGTCACTTCATTGCTTCAGCCTGTGAGGCTTTGGGTTTTGTGCCTCCTGAGAGCTTACCACATCCCACATTCTCATCCTTCCCTCTTACCAGGATCAATTATATTATGACTCTTCGGTAAATATTCATGGTATTACAGACAAGAGCTGTGATTTCAAGTAAGGAATAAGAGAGGGAAACAGACAGACCTGACACTTACTGGGTGTCTTCTGTGCATCAGCATATTACTGGGAACTTTATACATTGTCTTCATTCAAGTTCCTTGGAAACAGACTTTGAGATGGAGAATTGCATGCAGAAGTTTGATGGGGAAATATTCTCAGAGAGACACCCACAAGAAAGTAAGCAGACTAGGATCATGCAAAGAGTGATGCTGACCTGCAATGAAGTAACAGTAGAGGCCTCAGCTTGTCATCTGGAAAGCTTTTGGGCAGAAATGCCCTTCAGAATTACCCCAGATTGAGGCAAGGGGTTGGATTTGGCGTGTCCACATAAACCAGTCATTGACCAGAGACTACCTCTGGGAGGGAATGTCACATTGGATAGGGCATTCCATGCTGCCAAGGGCAGCTTCTACCAGGACACAGCTGTGAGCCCTCAGCAGGCATCATCAGTGAGGGACTATACCAGGAGATTGCAGTGGGGGACAGAATCTCGATACATAAACCCTGAAAAGTGGATCTAGGCAGAGCACCACAGTATCCACCACAGTTTATCCCCTGCACCATTCAGATCCACTTGCTTCTTATCATAAATTTTCTCCATCTAGTAACAGCTTCTCCACATTCTAGCTGATCTTGTTTCCCAGGGACTCTTCAGAAAGAACAGGAAATGAACTAAAATACTGCTACTGCAGTTGACCTCAAAATCATAACTGATGGTCATTATTCCTCCTCCATATTCCATTCTACATTCCCCTCACGCTCAGAGAGACCCTCTACTGGTTTAGGCAACTCCTGGTATGGTGACGCAAACCCTTATCCCTGGTCACCTTGCATTTCATAGGCCCTGGCTGTTACAATTGTTTATTTACTTTGGGTATGTGAGCAATAATCACACTCTTTCCTGTGCTCTTTGTGCAGCAGCAGCCCTAGTTCCTCCTGATGATCAAGATGAATTCCTCCTGCCAGTATAGTGTCTCCTTTCCTGTTGTCTTCTTGGCACAGGGAAGCTGAAGGTACCAGACAGCAGCCATACTTTCAAGCTCATGGTGCTCCTACTGTTCCCTGGTGAAAGCATTCTTCTCTGGCAGCCAGAATGAATAGGGCCTAATGCTGATGGTTTACATCACATTTTGTAGGATGGTGCCCCATCCTTAGAGGACATCTCACTTATATATTAAAATCCATCATGACGTTCCATCAGGCCAGCAGTTTCCCGTGGGGTGACCAGGTTCCCGAGTCATGGACCTAATGCCACACAGCCTTTGCTGTTAAATGGGCGCATCAGTCAGAGGCAATACTGTGCAGTATCCCACACTGATGAATCAAAACTTCTATAAGGCCTGAGATAATGGTGCTGGGCAGAGGCTCTGGGGGCAGGAAAGACAAATTCACACCCAGAATATGTGTACACAACAGTAAAGATGAATTGCTGTCTTTTCCAGTGTGTAAGAGCTCCAAAGTAATCAATTTTCCATCAGGTGTCTGATGTCCCTCCAGACATAGGGTCATTAGAGGCTCTGCTTGTTGCTGGAAGGTTGGGTATTTCGTAGCAGCAGTAGCTAGATCAGTCTTGGTAAGTAGGAGAGGAATTCCAAACTGTTAGGGCCATCATAGCCCTATCTCTGTTACTGTGACTACTCAATTCAAGTTCCCATTGTTCCTGTACTGTCAAAGACTGATCAGCAGGTCTCTGACGTCAACTAATGAGTGATTCTGCTTACTTGGTTGTTTATTGCCTCTCCCATGGTGAATGCACCCAGGTAGGCTTTAATACAAAGATCTTAAAACTTTATGCCCATTCTCATAGGTCTATCCATGGTCCACTTTCCCAGACCCCCTTGTCCATCATCTTTCAAACTGCTTGAGTCCATGTACATTCTTATCTCAAGCTACTTCTCTTCCCACATAAAATGGATGCACCCCACCCCCAGAACTTTGGCCAGTGGGAAGATTTTTCCCTTAGCACTATCTTTCAAGTGCTCCTAAGTGGGGTTGTAGTCTAGCAGCATTTTCAGTTTGCATTAGTACACACAAGGTGACCCATGACTACATTCAGCCTTTTCCTCCTCTACCATCTGGTACAGGCTTCTCTTTACCCCGTGCAGCCACAGTGAGAGCTGTGGGAGAGGTGCTGGTACAACAGTGACAGTGTCAGAACCCCCCTTAAGATGAACAGCACTGGCCACGTGGTTACTCTATGTCTGATGATCAGCTGCCTCATCTCTATCAAAGCATGGTAACAACCCAGGAGGTGTTTTTGTGAATGTTGTATGGCAGGCCTTGCTCTAAAACCCTAAAAGTTTACACTGTGATTCTCCTGTTGGCCTTTGCCATCAACACTACATGGCATCTTTTTCCACCACAGATACATTTGACACCATGGAGTCCATTAAATGGTCTGAGCATACTGCAGAGCTCTTTCCTGCTCTAGGCCCCACTCAAATCTGGCAACCCCTCACATCACCACTTAGCAAATCGGTCTGAGACATTGTCCAAGTGTGGAATATGCTGCTTCCAGAACCTGAAGAAGCCTAGTAAGTGTTATGCTTTTTTTAAATATAATGGTGAGAGGTGTAAGATGCAACAATTTGTTCTTAATTTGGACAGGATGCCCCGACATAACCCAGAACACTGAATTCCTAAAAAGTGCTATTGATCCAGTAGGGCCCTGAATCTTCATAGGGTTTACCATCCACTCTGTGGTGTGCCTGTCTTATTAAAGTCTCTAACATACTTGCTATTCCTTGCTAATCTGTTCCAATTAGCAGAATGTCATCATCAGACACGATGCTCTGAGGAATGTCCGGATAGCCCCAGTTCTTTCAGACAGAGTGGAGGAATTAACAAAGCTCTGAGGCAGGACTGTAAATGCATATTGTTGTTTATTTCACACAAATGGGAACTGCATACAATAATCCTTTTGATAACTAGAAAAGAATGTATTTGCCAGATCAGTGGCTGCATGCCATGTTATTCTGCTCCTGCAAAGATTCTACATGAGGTTACTGCAAGAGGGTTCAACTTGGTCAACTATCCACTTTTCATAAAGGCCAGAATGATTAATTAAATTAAGAAATAACAGAGACCACTGCCTGTGCATTCTTAATATCTTTAAAGGTGTCATTAATCTCTACTTTTTTCTCTAGAATATATTATTGATTTTGATTTATTATCTTTGCTAAGGGATGGAGGTGTCGTGTAAAAAGCCTGTTTCGAGGGCTTCCAGTTGGCATTTCCCACTCTGATACCTCTTAACTACAGGCCAATAAACCAGTGTGAGGGTTCTACTATCAAACGTGTTCATTACAGTTGTCAACTCAGGGGCCAGGGAAGTAACCATTATGTAGGTCCACTTACTGAACAGATTCACTGTGAATGGATCTGAGTCAAAATGCCACTTATTGCCAGCCAACCATGTGTCCTCATTCTAACAGAGTCATAATGGTATTTGGGGTCAGGCATCAATGTCAATTCAGATCTTGTGACCAACAATTTTTGAAAGGTCTAGGTATTCTCTTTTCCCTAATTCACACAAATAAATAGCCATAGGCCTCTCTGGGTACAGAATGGAGGAATTACTACTAAAGATACTTGTGACAGTATTGCAGACAGTGTTGCAGAATCCCTTCTCATAAAGACCTAACCTCTCCCTCAATTAGTGGGCTCCAGATCTGAGAACTGGATCAGGTCTCAAAACTTTTAATAAGACAGCTATTAGCCCCTGATCATCCATCTCCATAGCTCTCCACAGGTTGGGCCACATGACTGCCACTGCAATGTTGCCATTCCTCATAATAACTGCCTACCTACTTCTCTGATTGTTAGACGCTGCCACCTATCCTCAATTATGTTAAGATCTTATCAGTTTCACTGTGCTCAGAGAGCCCAGTATTCTCACAGCATCGCCTGTCATCAGTCCTGGACCAACGGAGGTCAGGCACTATTGGTCTTCCCAACATTGCTGCTGATCTTCTCTCAGGCACATTCCTTATTGACAAACACAGGGTCCTCTAGGCTCTCCAAAGGAGCAGAGCCAGTTGATGGGTTTTTGACTTCACATTGTATATTCACTCTAGCACATCTGATATTCTGAGACTTTTGATTCCTTCCTCCACCATCTGGCAGGAAAGTTCTGTCTCCACTTTACTTAATATGGACCATCCATTTTCCAAGCTTCCAGAGGCATCCTATCAGCATATTAGCACTATATCCAGAGTCCTTGCCAGGGTGTTTAATCCTGTATCATGAGAGAGTGTTCCTATATGAATAATGTCCCCTTATCCAACTGTATGCTCCACTGCTCCCTGATCCAGAACCCTCGGGAACCAGGCCCATGCATACTTTTCCACCCTTGCTGATCTCTATAAGCCAGATCCTGCAGCTCCTTTGATGTATAGTCTGTCTCCTTCCTTAGCTGGCCCAACCTATCCTCACTCAAGCTGTGCTGAGAATTTACTAGTGTCTTTTGTCTGAATGCCAAGAATAAAAAGGGTAGATCTTGGGGGTGAGGAGAGGTGTAACTATTTCCCTCATTGTCAAGACTTCTGCATATTCTTTAAGTAGAGCCACTTAACTTATTTTCTGACAAAGGAAGGTATGTCACTTTGCAAGCCCAGCAAATTTAAGAAAATTGAGGATTTCAAAGTTCACAATCTCATCTACCCAGGTATCCAGAGCTCAAGTCTCAGGATTCCATTTTTCTCCTATTTGGCTCAGGGGAATTGCCAGAATGTGAGTTTAACATTCTCTGAAGCTCCACTCTTCTTATGATTAAGTCCTGAGCTGGTCCTCCTCTCAGTCTACCCTCCAGCTGCAAGAGATTAGGATTTCCTTAAATATTGCCAAGGAGGCTCTCCAGTTTCCACATTTTGTCTTGAATTGATAATCACCAGAGCCCATCATTATCCCTTTTTTGTGAATGTGTTTCTCAGTAACAACCACCCAATTCCAAAGTCACTGCAGTTACAATTCCTTGTACTTCTTAAGAATCAGAGATTTTGCACCATCCAGTCTGTCTCCTTCTACCAATAGCCCAACCCACTTTGCCACTAGTGAAAGTTTTAACAATTACACCAGTATGACACAGCAGGGAATGTCCATATTCCACTTAGAAATAGTCATGGGGTCCTCATTGTCATTCAGCTGGCAAATAATTTTTCTCTTAGAATCCATTTCCTATGACCACTCCTGGTTCTAACTGTCTTCAATTGGGTTCCCGCAAATAGACTCTGAAAATGAACCATTGCATGCAGAAGATATTTTTAGAAATGTTTTTGGAAGACACACCTGTTAAGAAGTGGAAAAGGTAGGACTGGGCAGGAGGAGAAGCTAGCCCACATGAGGTTACAACAGAACTCCAGAGGCTTCTACAGTGAACTCTGGAACTGAGACAACCTTTTAGAATTGTCCCATAATGAAGCATGGAGGACAGGCTTAGGACTCCCTACAAAAGCAAATCATTGGTTGCAGGTCACTTCTGGAAGGAAATGTAATCTTGAGTGAGACAGTTTTCTGCTGCTGAAGGCAATTTCCAGCAAAGAGAGCTGCTTTGAGCCATCAGCAGCTGTTAATCCCAAAAGCAGGGCTTGGGGACATCAGCCTTAAGGAGGGAATCTGGGCAGAGCACCTCAGTACATACTACATATATCTTGTTGTTGTTGTTGTTGTTGTTTGAGACGGAGTCTTGCTCTGTCTCCTAGGCTGGAGTGCAGTGGTGTAATCTCAGCTCACTGCAGCCTCCGCCTCCCAGCTTTAAGTGCTTTTCATGCCTCAGCCTCCCAAGTAGCTGGGATTACAGGCAAGCACCACCAGGCCCACCTAATTTTTGTATTTTTAGTAGAGATGGGGTTTCACCACATTGGCCAGGCTGGTCTTGAACTCCTGACCTAGTGATCTGCCCACCTCGGCTTCCCAAAGTACTGAGATTACAGGTGTGAGCCACCATGCCCGGTCTCTTGTTGTATTTATATTCCAGCCATGTTCAGCCAAGAGTTTCTAGCCTGAGTGGTTTCCTGCTTCCAGAGAACAGTCTCTTTTTCTGTGAGCTGTACAGAAGGAATTGAACCTCACAGAGATTAAGGCCTGTCCTGAGATCAAATGAGTTGGTGAGTGACAGAGAGAGACAGCAGGATCAGGCAGGCAAGTAGGGTAGGTCACTATTGAGGAAATGCAATCATAGCCTTCTGTCATAGGATCCAAGCTACCTACAGGAAGTCTCTAGAAGAGATTCAGCATTTAGAATTCAAAAGACTTAGGAAGCTCATTATCATCACAGCAATGGAGGGACTTTGGCACAATTTCTCAAACACCTGCAAGAGGACTTCTGCTTATTTCGAAAGGGAAACAGCTCAAGCCAAATTGCCCAATCCACCCTTCGAGAAGAGACTGATTGTCATTAAAAGGCTACCGCTACTCTCTGTCTAGAACTCTGCAATGTCTACCTTTCGAGAGTATTCATGTTGTCTCATGCCCTGCAGGGCACCAGATGGATGTCTAGAAATCTCCAGTCTCAGACCCCGCTTTTTTTTTCCCTCATTTTCTCAGTGTTAGGCAGACATCAGGATCAATCTCAAGTGGGTGACATGAGCCACAGTTGTTACTCCAGGAAAAGGTTCTTGCAACATTGTTCTTTCACTACTGTGTAGTGAGATGTCCTTGAAAGAAGATCCACATATATTGCCACAACTGCTACCAGTTACTCCTCCAAAGCATATAAAAATGGAATTAGTCCCAGAGTTTGCCAGAGATCGAGTTCTTGTGGCCAGGCTTCACCTCCAAATCAATGTGGTCCATTCATCCATTCACTTAATTGGTGCTAATGAAGCTCAGAACCACTGATTTGGTTGAAATGTGGACCAGTTAGCCCTGTTTTCATCCCTGATTATACAGGCTCTAATCCCAAACCCAGGCATCTTGATCTCAGATGGAGACTGGGTTGTGGTGGAACAGATGGGCCATGTGAATGGACCACAAATGAAAATCATAGGCCAAGTCATCCTGCTGATGGCAAGCCAACTATCTTAACCTCCACAGGAAGATACAATCACTACGAGGGAATCTGAGTACTTAATAATCATTTGTGAAATTAATGGACAAACTCCTTAAATGGGGTAACTGTACTCTGCATTTCACATGTCTACCCATGGCTTCTCTGTTTCTGTGTTAAACTAGAAATTGATGCTGAGCAGAGCTTTCCCTCCTCCTCACCCACTGGCAGGAAACATATCATGTCTCAGCACACCAGGGGATACCCGGTGACCTGCTGGGGAGCATGAGCTGGAGCAGTTCCTGTGACAGCGTGTGTCACTTTGCCTTAATAAAGATTACCAAACTTAAAACAGATGACAGCTGCAGATGCTGAGAAACTGAAACATATAAACTATCTCTTTTTCTTGGAATGTGTTTTTTTTTTCCTCATTGGGTGGGTCTTTTTTTGACCAACTGGTGTGTGTGTGTGTATGTGTGTGTGTGTGCGTGTGTGCACGTGCACATGTCGTCTGTGTGTTAATGAAGACTGTGGGAGGCTTTTGGCCTGGTGTGCACCATCTGTAGCCTGAAGAAACAGCTCCCCAGGACACTGACCAGACTTGATTAAATGGTGGGGTGGTCTGTTCTAGAAGAATCCACCTCCCACAGGAGGTCTCCTTTGATTATTTCTACTTTTGTCTTCAGAAAGGCACTTGGGAACCCTGTCTATTTTCCTGAATCTTCCTGTGTTGCATCACTTCCCCGTTTGGCACTTTCTCTTCCCCAGGTCACTCTGTCAGTCAACAATATTTACTAAAACCCTATCATAGTTAGAATACCTCCATTAGATTCCACAAAATAAGCAGGACACTCCTTGCCTAAGAGAGCACACAGACTGGTTTAGGAGAAGTCGCGCGCAAGCATAAGGCCACTTGACATTTTGTGGAAGTAGCGACGTACCACAGTGTAAAACGTCATTATAAAGCAAATGGAGGGCAACAGAGCACTGGCCAGAGCAGAGCTGAGGGACATTCATGAAAACAGGCCTTCTAGGAGAGGCAAGTTGTGAAGAAACTATTGTTAACATCTCCACGCACTATATCCCATGCTGAAAATAATACATCCAATGATCAAGTTCCTTTGATTCTACCTTCAAATTTCCTTTTGTGTTATTTCTCAAAGCTGTTCTTCTTCCCATCACCAGGCCATAAATCGTTTTGCTTCTATTACATATTTTAACTGGCCTACAGGTGTCCAACCTCCTTCCATTTCATCTTGGCAATATAGGATTGTCACAGTTTCTTTTCAAAAGTAGAATTACTTCAAATAAATCATTGGCCTGTTCAAGAACCAATAACAGCTTCACAGTGATTCTTAGGAGAAGGCAGAAGGGCTGCACCCATAGACCCCAGGTGTAACCTCCACATAAGTAATTTTTGAACAGCCAAACAGTATTCAACACTCTTATTAAATTATTGTTATTATAATTTAGTGAATCATTTAGTAAGTTGTATGCAGTTCCTTTTATACAGTTGGTTTAATAACTTTGAATTCTGAATTAATACGTCCAAACCATGAACCTGAGTTGAAAAGAAGTAAAATTTGAAACCATTAGCCTAATGCTCTAAGTAGAGGAAAGATAGCATATATTGTTCAAATATAGATGTACTAGCCTTTACCCAGATACCTACCAGCTCAATGGTAAATTGATGAGGCAACAATCAAGAAAGATCTCAGGCTAAAAGAGCTATGATTTAAATTGACATCATATTCCATAACTTCTACAGCAAAGCAAGTAACATCATCTTCCTTCACTCTGTAAATTTTTTCTTACTTGTTTTTATGAGAGATAGAAGTGAAACTCCCCAAAGACTACTAGTGACAAATAAACTACATCGATAAGAGTGGATAAACAAGCAAGAAGAGTTGGAAACCTTTTTGAAAAAGCAGATAATGAGGGAGAGCTAGTCCTGCCAGAAATTATAAAGGAAAACTAAAATAATGAAAACAGTGTAGTATTGGTTCATAAATAAAAAATCATACTAATGAAACAAAAAAGGTCAAAAATAGATTTAATTACCTAAGGAAATTTAGTATATATAAAGGAGACATTTTAAACTAGTAATAAAAAGATGGTTCTCAGATGAATAAACAGCCCCTTCAGAAAAAATATGACTTCTTTTCCTACCTCACCTCTAATTTCAAAACAAAGTTCAGATAAATATAAGATTTAAATACATTTGAAAATGAAGTGAAAATAAAAATATGTTTTTTAAAGTCCAGAAAGAAAATATACAATAATATATATTTAAAACAGAATGTAGGGGTAGCTGTTTTGGAAGGCAGTTTGTTAGTTCCTCAAAAAGGTAAACATAGCTATGTGACCCAACAATTTCACTCTTAGGAATATAGCAAAGGAAACTGAAAATATAAGTTCACACAAAAGCATTCATGTATGTGAATGTTTATAGCAACATTATTCATAATAGGAAAAAAGTCGAAACAACTCTAATGTCCATCAACTGACAAATGCATAAACAAAATGTGTTATATCCACACAATGATATTATTCAGTCATGAAGAACTGTGAAGTACTGATGTATGCTACAACATGGATGAAACTTGAAAAGTCTATGCTAAGTCAAAGGAGTCAGACACAGAAGGCTGCATATTGTATGATTCCATTTATATGAAACATCCAGAATAGGCAAATCGTAGAGACAGAGAATAGATCAGTGGTTGCCAGGGACTAGAAGCAGGGAGGAATGCACAGTGACTGCTACTGGGTACATGATTTCTTTGGGGCTGATGAAAACGTTCTGGAATTAGTGGTGATGGTTGTATAGCCTTGAGAATACACCAAAACCACTTCAAAAATATAACTGGCATAGTTCAAACAGGACATCTTAGGAGAAAATTTTTCAATGCATTTGACTGAATGAAAATAAAAATGCAACATACCAAAATTAATTGGACAGATCTAAAACAATGCTGAAAGAGATATTCATAGAGCTAAATTGTGGCATTAAAAAGAGCAAGAGTCTCAAATCAATAATCTAACCCCCAACGTAAAGAATCTAGAAAAGAAGACCAAGATGAACTCAAAAGAAAAATAATAAAGATAAATGTAGAAATTAGTGAAATTGAAAACAGAAAAGTAATGAGGAAAATCAATCAAACAAAAAGATAATTATTTGAAAAGAATAATAAAATTGACGAAACACCAGCAAAACTGACAATTAAAAAAAAGAGGAAGCACAAATTACCAATGTCAGAAATGAAACAGAAGAAAGCACTGAAATCCCTGGAGACATAAAAAGATAAGAGAATACTATGAACAACTTTACACACATAATTTGAGAACTTAAAGACAATGAATAAATTCTTGGGAAAGCACAAACTTCCATAACTTATCCAACATGAAATACATAATTTGAATGGTTCTATCATAATAAGGAAATTGAATTCAAAATTTTAAAACCCAAAAAAGAAATCTCCAGGCCCAGATGGTTTCACTGAAAATTCGATCTAACATTTAAAGAATTAACAAAGTTTTATACGATCTACTTCAAAAATAGAAGAGGAGGAAGCACTTTCCAATGTGTTTTATGAACTAGTATTACCTTGATACCAAAACTAGATAGCATAAACAAAGGAAACAGCAGACCACTATACCTCAAGAATATAGACACAAAAATTCGTAATAAAATATTATGAAACAGAATTTAGTAATATGTAAAAAGAATTGCAATGAGCCAATGGGTTAATTCCAGAGAAGTAAAGCTTGCTCAATATTTAAAAACCAATGTATTTAATCCACTATTCTAACAGGCAAAAGAATAAAAATGACATGATATCTATTGATGGCAAAAAAAAAAGCATTTGATCAAATTTAATACCCCTTTATGATAAAAACTCTCAGAAAATTAGGAATAGGGGAAACTTCCTAAAAATGATAAAGATCATTGACAAAACCTACAGCTAATACTATATACCTAGCCAGGACAAATTGAACTTTTTTTCTTTAAGATCCAAAACAAGGAAAGAATATCTACTTTTATTCAACGTGGTACTGGAAGTTCTAGCCACCGGATAAGGCAAGAAAGGTAAGTGAAAGCGATACTGATGGAATGGACAAATAAAACTGTTCTTATTTGCAGATCACATAATTGTCTATGTACAAAATCCCAATAAGTCTACCCCCCAAAATTCTAAAGCTAATAAGCATATAAGATAAACATCAAATTAAATTAAAACCACAGTGAGATATCACTACATACCTATCAAAATGACTAAAATAAAAAATGGTGACATCAAATGGATGCAGAGAAACTGAATCATTCATACATTCCTGGTGGGAATATAAAATGGTACAGCCACTCTGGAAAACAGTTCAGCAGTTTCTAAAAAAAATTAAACATACACTTACCATTTAAACCATCAGTTGTACTCTTGGGCATTTATCCTAGAGAAATGAAAACACAAAAACCTGCATATGAATGTTTATAGCAACTTATTTGTAATATCAGAAAACTGGAACCAATTCAGATGTCTTTCGGGGGTGAATGGTTAAGCAAGCTGTACTACACCCATACCATAGAATACCACTGAGCAACTGAAAGGAACAAACTGATGATACACACAGCAACTTGAATGGATCTCTAGAGAATTACACTGAGTGGGAAAAAATGCCAATCTCAAAAGATTACATACTGTATGATTCCACTTATATGACATTATTGAAATGACAAAATTTTAGAAATAGAGACCATATTTGTGGTTGCCAGGGATTAAGGATGGCTTGAAGGCAAGACTGAAGTGATATGGCTATAAAATGGCAACATGAGGGATCTTTGCAGCGATGGAAATACTCTGTATCTTGACTACTAATATCAATACCCTGGTTGTGATATTGTACTATAATCTTGCAAGATGCTACAACCATTAGGGGAAATAGTAAAGGACATAGGATCTTTCTATATTATTTCTTACAACTGCATATAAATCCACAATTATCTCAAGATTAAAAGTTTACTTAAAAAAACAAAATTGGCAAAATCATCCTAATTATGAAGTAAAACACAAACACCATAAAAGAAAAAGATGACAAATTTGGTTACATAAAAATATGTGCATGGTAAGCATCATATCGGCATAGAAAAACAGAAACCTGGAGGTAAATTTTGTCAGCACGTATCAATCATAATGTGTGCCTACCTAATGTGAATTTCCCTTTAATTCCATACTACAAGAATCAGTCTTTTGAGGGAATAGCTCTTTGTCTTTCCCCGTCCCCTTTGCATATAGGAGTGAGCATAAGACAGAGCCTGGACAATAAACTATACCAAAATCTCCTGGAAAGTCTTCTCTCATTAAAAAAACAAACTCTTGACAGAAAAGGCCTTCCTACTTTCTTCCTGCCTGAAACTTATTCTCAATGTCTCGAGGATTGTGGCCACCTTGTGATGTGTGGACAAAGGCCATTTGCTGTGATATATAATGACCACACCACTATAGTTAATTTTCTTGTCTATAGAAGATAAAGAGATCATCTAAGAAGGTGTTTCAGTAGTCATATTGGAGCTGTCTCAGCTCTGGGAGGAGAAGGGGAACATCATCCTTATGACATGATGGAATCTAGTAACAAAAGGCATAAAAGCCATTCCAATTATACAGTAAGCAGAGGCAGAGTGGGCTTTCTCCAGACCACAGAACCATGTGAGAGCAAAGTACAAGCCTACTTAGAATATTAAAGTCTCAGCTTTGATATTTTAAGTAGAGAATATTAAAGAGCCTTTCCCTGACCGCCTCTCTAATCAGTCTGATTCACAAACACTGACAACTTACATTTACATTTTTTTCTTGACTTTAACATCTCTGCTACATTTCCATATTTCATATAACCACAGTCTACACAGAATGGCGAGATTTAGAAGATAATATACACTATTTAGAGAATGGTTTCAAGAAATACAGAAACTATTCTTTCATTGCTCTCAATTACTGCTGAATCTCTTCTGCTCTGGCTGCAGTCTTAAATAATTTAATGGACCTGACATCTTCTTTAGCTTGCCTTAGACGGGTCAAGTCTCTATTATATCTTGAGAATCTCCTAGCACATTTCCCAGGTATTGAAACCTCTCAGGCTTTGCTCTACTGTGCTTCTAATGGCTCTGAAAAAATAACTATATATGTGTTTGGTTTCTGTCTCTTTCAAGAAAAGATTCATCCCTTTCCTATTCCCTTAACACCCATCTATTTTACTTTTCTTTAATTTTCCTCTTTATGGTTGGAGGCCCTACAAGAAAGAACATAATTGACCTTATTCAGTGTTTACCCATTGACCTACCGTTTGCGAGCCCTTCCACCACACTGCATGTTTCTTCCTGTCCCTGCCCTTCCAGCATTTTGAGCTCTGTGCCCTGGAAAAACCTCTTGTGAGCTTTGTAGAACACTCCTTCAGCACTTCCCTGGGCAACACGACTCGTTTTCATGGTCATGATAAAAAGATTTGACTTTTCTATTCTTTAAGGCATCACCACACTTTTCCACAATGTTTAAACTAATTTACACTCCCACCAACAGTGTAAAAGTGTCCATGGAATACTACGCCGCCATAAAAAGGAACAAGACCATGTTCTTTTGAGGGAACGTGTTCTCTTTCCAGGTCCATGACGGGGCGTAGCTTTAAGGGCAAGAATTTCCCGGCACCATGCCCCGCTTCCATCTCTCTTCATCCGGGAGATTCAACAGTTCATGTTTGAATTTCGCGGGCGCGGGAAGAAACTAAAAGTCAATCACTCCAGCGGAAGTTCTAAGGAACTCCTTTCATTGGCCCAGGGTCTTGGAGAAGGTGGGGGTTTCTCCCGGGATAAAAGTCTGTGCTCCCGCGCCTGCGCCCGATTTCCAGCTTTCTGGAATCCCCTCCCACACAATGGGAGCTCCCTCCGGGATTCTCCCTCTGGAATCCCTTTCCACACCCTTCGTGGAAGCCTTTCTCTTCTCCTTTCCTTCTCTTTTCTCTATCTAAATAAAATCACCTTTCTGCAACACTGTTTTGGGTCCGATATTCACTTTACGAGCCTATGGTGCACCTGCAGTGGCCCCAGCACTTATTCCTTAAGAGGTTGGAGGCCAAGAACACACAACATAACCGACATTGGAGAAAAAACCCGGTTACACTTTGTAGGGACATGGTTGGAGTTTGAAGCCATTATCCTCAGCAAACTAACCCAGGAACAGAAAACCAACCACCGTTTGTTCTCACTTATTAGCTGAACAATGAGAACACATGGACACGAGCGGGGAACAACACACACTCGGGCCTGCTGGCAGTGGGGAATTGGGGAAGGGAGAGCATCAGGAGAAATAGCGAATGTATGTTGGGCTTAATACCCAGGTGATGGATTGATAGGTGCAACAAACCACCATGGCACACGTTTACCTGTCTAACAAACCTGCACATCCTGCACATGTATCCCAGAACTTATCATAAAATTAAATTCAATTTAAAAATTTTAAAAAGAAAGACCCCAAAGGAAAAACAATTGCCTTTTCTAAAATCCTAGACAATATTAGAATTTTATTTTTTAGTTAACCAGGACATAATAAGCTTTTTAAGTTGAACTGTGGAAAAACAGATTATAAGTCTATAAGATTTAAAACTGGAAAGAGATTAGATATAATCTATCATTATAAAGAGAGAAAAATAGCCTGGTGAAGGGCACTCAGAAAGTTTGCAGCAGGGTCAAAATAAAGTATTTTATCTACACTGTCTTCTGTTGTAAGCTACTAACCACTTTACATTTCAAATGTATATCTTCACCTTGGACTAATAACAAAAATATTAACTTCCCTTTTTAATTATATGATTTTATAATTATGCTACTTTAAGTTATTTTTATCATAAAACCAACCTATTTCATTTGTAGTCATAGGTATTCTATGTTAGTAGTATCTGTGGGTTTCCAGTATCTTTGGGATCTACAGTAATCCATGGGAAAATATAATTCACACCGAAACATTCACTTTATAGTCAACTCTTCAGGAAGGTGAAAGAGAAAAAGGAAGGAATAGCTATAAATAAACACAAATCTACAGTATTATGATTTAAAAAACAAATCCATATAAATGGGAAGATTCAATGTCAGCTCAACTAAATTCAGTTATAGTCCATAATTCCATATCTGAAATCCATGTAGCCAATTTATACTTCAAAATACAGAAATTTTTGTATTTTAGAAAGATAATACGTACATTAGCTGCATATTACATATCACATCAGCAGAGTCTGGCATAGTCTTATATAATTAAGTCTATTAATATATCTGTAGAGAAAATCACCAATATTCACAGTACATGTAGCAAATAAGACTATAAAAAGACATCATTTTAAATCAGGTTTCCTACCAGATTTGTTCAGGTCAGCTCAAGTTTTGCTATCAAATAAAGTAGAGAGAAAAAAGTTAGTGTTCCAAGTTTTCATATTCCAGAATTGTGTTTAAGAGATTGCAGACCTAATGTATTGCCATTGAAAATAATTTTGTCTTGAAATTCTTCATATAATAAATTTACTAAGTAATTATGTATTTTATCACCTCGTGAGTTTTGAAGAGGTTCTTTCAGTGTCTATTTTTTGTTTGCTTGCTTGATTTGGAGAATCTTCAAAAAGAGATCACTATATTCTCAGTTTTAATGGTGAATTTGCTTGGCAAATCAAATTATACTTTCTATGTGCTTAGAAGTAACATATGGCTACCTCTATGGCTGTTTCAAGTAACCTTGCCAAGGAAGGTTACTTTACACCTAAGTACTCTATGGCTACTTCTATGGCTGTATAAAGTAACTTTACCAAGGAAATGATCATTCCAGAACTGATGTGTTGCATAAGTGGGGATTTTCAGAGGTCAGAATTTCTTAAAGCAGTCCTATCTGTACAGTGAAAATCAGCAAAAAGGCAGACCAATGTTTATAATCTGTAACATACGGAAAGAAGTAACCATAATTCAGGCATGATTTGCTAACTCTTTTTGTTGTTGTTTTGTTGGGGGTTTGTTTGTTTGTTTTTGAAGAGGAAGGATTCCACATATCACACCACCCTTCCCCCAGCACCAAAATTCTCAGATTGTCAGGATGTACTACTGTAATTATTGTTGGCACTCAGGAGAGCTTTTGACTCTTCCAATGTAACTGAATTTTTTAATTCCCTTTCTTTCTCCAGGGTTGTAATAACATGCACCTTGTTTTATCTGTGTTAGTATTATATTAATAGCTTATTCAATCATTGTAGATCTGTGTTATAAATATTTCATATTTTGACATTTAAAAAACAATGTTTTCAAAGAGAATGATTCAGGGCTTAAATGCCAGAGTGAGCTAAAAATATAAATCCAAAGAGTTTCTCATCTTCTAAAGTAAAAATTACCTGATATATTTGGAGACTGACCTTCTAGCACTTAGAAAATCTCAGAAATAATTCTTCATATTGTATAAGACTAGATCTTTGAACAATTAATTCACATATATAGCACATTTCTAACAATGTTACTACCACTGGAGAAGCTGAATTTTATGATGTAATTATAGACAATACAGTTTAGCATTAGAAGAGAATCTTGAGCTCAATTCTTCATTGCACAGGTAAGAGAACTGCAGACAAGCGAGGGTAGAGAGCTGTGTTGAGGTCAGTTACAGGGACCAACTGAGATCACCAACTCCATTACTAGTGCTCTCATCAACACACCATACTTGATCTTCTATTGCCTTGAGTATGTTCATCTTACATCCCCATTAGAACCAAGCAACTTCATCATAGGAACTATGTATTAACATTTTTCTTCCCTTTCATTTCTCCTATTGCACATTGTATGCAATAGATTCTTAGTTTTATGTGTGGAGCTATCATTATTTCAATAAATGGTTGAGATTATCACTAATCAGCTTTTCACTGGGATTTTAAACCACAACATTCAAGACTTTGTTGTAATTTTCCTAGTTATTTGCATGTATTTTCAAAGAATCTCAACCCTGATCAGTTGCATATCCCTCAATACATAAGTAGAAGCGAGTACATCAAGTGGAAATTGTTGATGTTACTCTAACCATGTATCTTTCCAAAGATGAAAAAGTCAGTTAATTAGACAGTTTGGGGAAACTCTCAATTTGTAGCCTCAAATATGGGTTGAAATTTACTCTAAAAGCTTTGCCATGGGAGAAAGTGGTGGAGAATGGGGTCTCACTGTGTCATCCAGGCTGGAGTGCAGTGGCGTGAATTTGGCTGACTGCAGCCTCAACCTTCAGGGTTCAAGAAATTCTGCTTCAGCCTCCCAAGTAGTTGGGACTATAGGCATGTGCCACTACACCTGGCTAATTTTTTGTGTTTTTAGTAGAGACAGGGTTTCACCATGTTGGCCAGGCTAACACTTAACTTTAATTTAGGAATATGGCTTGTTGTTGTCAGATTTATTACAACACCACTGTGTTCTGTGGGAGAAGCACAAGAATAATTCATTTAAGCTTTCTAACTCAGCAATCTGTGAATGAGGACAATCTTTGTTACTCGTTTGTGGTGGTCATGATCTCATCATTAAGAGTTCATTGTCACCTTTCTAATGCCAGAAAGGTGACATATTCTGCATCCTTTCTTCATGTTCCATTTCTAAGTTAAGCTTAATATTGCACACCAGAATATACTTGTGTTTCTAGGCATTTGCCCCTACCTATGGACAGAGAAGCCCCTCGTCTCTTCTTCGTAGCAGTGATGATAAGTCAGGTAGGAAAAAATATCTTCTAGACTGAGACATCACTCCCAAATATATCTCACTATTTTAAGTAGAGAATTCTCTCTTAAACTTTAATTACCTTAAAAGGTAATTAAAGTTTAATTACCTTGTAAACTTTTTTATATTGATGTAATTTCAAATGTATGGAAATGTTACAAAAATAGGTAGGACAAGGAATTTCCATATATCCTTTACCCAGATCAACAAATTGCTTATATATTTTTTCCCATTTGTTGTCCTTCATTCTCTCAACCAGTTGTAAGTTGCAACATGATGTACCTTTATCCCTAAATTCTTCAGTATTCCTTTCCTAAGAGCAAGGACTTTCCACCTCCCAGGTTCAAGCAATTCTCTTGCTTCAGCCTCACGAATAGCTGGGACTATAGACGTGTACCACCACACCAGCTAATTTTTGTATTTTTTGTAGAGATAGGGTTTCACCATGTTGCCCAGACTGGTCTTGAACTCCTGACCTCAAGTGATTCACCTGCCTTGGCCTCCCAAAGTGCTGAGATTACAGATGTGAGCCACCATGGCTAGGTGAGATAATTTCAATTTAGAAACTTAGAAACTCTCTCTCAAATTTTAGCATTCACTGACTTCAGATTTTGGTTATGTCACTACTATGCTTTTGAATTTTAAATCATGCAGCTTCCAGGGGTAACTAGTTTATCAAATACTTTACTTTTCAAATTATTACTTTAAATATGCCTAGAATTAGGCATGAACATAATCCTAAAAGCAATATTTTTATTTATATCCTACCTTATTCTTAAAATGATGCATAAATGGTTATATAAATACATAAAATATAACAAGAAAAGATAAATTTAAATATTGTTGGGTTCAAATAAAATGTGACACTTAAGATATAATCCAAAATGAAATTAGGACACTGTTGAAATCTCCCTCCCCAGCCTCCTGCTTAGTATATAGTGGTATACAATAATTATTTGTTGATATTAATAAAAACAAAAATTTATGAAGTGTTTTCCATGAACTCAACCCTGTTTCTAAGGGCAAAAATAAAAAAAGATATTGTTTTATTTAATTCTCATATTTACCTTTGAGGTAGGTTCTGTCATTATCTCCATTGTACAGATACTTACCCTGAGTTTCAGAGGCCAGTTTATCAATTGTGGCAAAGCTGGGCTACAAGCTCAGATACTCTAATCCTGGGACTTAAACCGTGGCACCATGCACTTTTCAAAATTAACTGTCTAGAATCCCTGCTCGTGAAAAACTGGGTAGAGGACAAAAAAGTACATCTTGGCATCTCTTCAGTTCAGTTGAATAAATAAAAGAATAAATTAATGTGTTTTGCCACAGATTTTGTCCTAAGCTAACATCCAAAACAAAAAGAAGGATAAGTTTAATTTCATGACTCAGAAAAAAGCAAACCAATTTCTTGGGAGAAGAATATACAATAATTTATTGCTTCCTTGTGTACACAAAATCAGAAGACAAATGAAAAACCTAATAATGGGAACACCAAGTATAGACAGAAATATAACTGGTCATGTATTTTTCTTTATTAATGGAGAATTTCAAACACACATTAAAACAGAATAGCATAATGAACCCCCATATACTCATCACCCAACTCAAACGTTACCAATTCAAGGCAAATCTTGTTTCTTCTGTACCCATCTCTACTATATGATTTGAAGCAAATCCAAGACATATCATTTCATTCATTAATATTTTACTAAGGATCCCTTAAAGTTAATTCTACATTTATCTTAAATAACCACAATCCCATGACCACATCTAAAAACAAAATAATAATTCCTTATATCTGCTCAGAGTTTTCATTTGCAATCATCTCTTGAATTTCATCATTTTTAAAACTTGTTGTTTGTTTGGATCAGGATCCAGATAAGGTCCACACATTGCAATTTATAATCACTTCATTTTAACTTAGCAAAATGAGTTTATTTTAGTCATAATATATCATGGAAAGTGCATTAGCCCAAGGGTTAAGAAGTCACATGGCGAACAGAGATCCAAGATGGCCGATTAGCAACAGCTCAGGAATGTAGCTCCCAGTGAAAGCGCAGAGAATGAGTGGACGCCACACTTTCCGATGAATTTTTGTTGCCCACAGACCAGGAGATTCCCGGCAGAGGAGCCACACGGGTCGCCAGTGCGACTCTTTTGGCCATGCGGCTGTTTTGCCGGTACCCCAATGCGGCGCTTCCTGGTACGGAGTATACCGGATGGACGGGCTCGGCTGGTCCCAACCCCACAAGGAAAACAGCAATTGGAAGCGCTGAGGACTGAGAGTTTCACAGCAAGCACAGCGAACCCGGGAAGGTCCAGCTCTGTGGGGAACGAGCATCCGCCAAAGGAAAACTAAGAAACAGAAAAAC
>CAUYQU010053674.1:0-18625 GCA_963574635.1 Cheracebus regulus | reverse complement strand
GGCGTGAGCCACCATGCCTGGCTAAAAAGTCTTGTATCTTCACCCACATATTTACCATAGCTTTACCTAACATATCCTGACTGATAAAGACCTCACTAACACTCATACTAGTTTTTATAGTTGACGTCCACAAACTTAGTGGGTTAAAATCTCAAAAACGTATTAGCTTACAGTTCTAGAAGGCAGACGTCCAAAATGTGTTCGCAGGGCTTCCTTCCTTTTGGAGGCTCTAGTTTCCTGCCTTTTATGTTACCAGAGGCTGCCTTCATTCTGCATCTCACAGCTCCTCCTCCATCTTCAGAGTCAGCTGTACTGCATCTTCTCTTTCTCCAGCCTCCCACCTCCTTCTTATTAAACCCTTACGATTACATCAGGCCTACTCTATTAAGCCCAAATAATCTCTCCATCTCAAGACCCTTAAATTAGCCAGGCATAGTGGCTCACACCTGTAATCCCAACACTTCAGGAGGCCAAGGAGGGAGAACTGCTTGAGCTCAGGACCAGCCTGGGCAACATAGCAAGATGCCATCTTTAATACTAAATTTGGGCCCAGCATGGTGGCTCTTACCTGTAACCCCAGCACTTTGGAAGGCCGAGGTAGGTGGATGACTTGAGGTCAGGAGTTCCTACCTAAGGTGACATTCACAGATGAGGGACTGGGATGTGGATATCTTTGGGAAGACATTATTCAACCTGGTATTATTCACAACATTTATCACTAGTAGCTAGCACAGTAAGATATATAGAAGGTGCTTGATAAGGCCAGGAAAGGTGACTCACACCTATAATCCCAGCACTTTGGGAGGTTGAGACAGGCGGATCACCTGAGGTCAGGAGTTCAAGACCAGCCTGGCCAACATGCTGAAACTCCATCTCTACCAAAAATACAAAAATTAGCTGGGCATGGTGGCAGGTGTCTATAATCCCAGCTACTCGGGAGGCTGAGGCACGAGAATTGCTTGAACCCAGGAGGCGGAGGTTGCAGTGAACCCAGATAGCACCATTGCACTCCATCCTGGACAACAAGAGTGAAACTCTGTTTCAAAAAAAAGTAAATTTGCATCAATTAAACATATCTTTGCTAAAAAGTGGTTTGATGACCATTAGTATTAGCATCACAAGGGAGCTTATTAAAATGTAGAACTCTGGCCCACCCCAAACATACTGAATCAAAATCTGCATTTTAACAAGATCCCCAGGTGATTCTTATGCACAGTAAAGTATAAGAAGTATTGAATTTAATGATCTCATCTAACAGTTAAAATAACAATAGAAAAAATATATTAAGCATTTGTAACAGATACTTTGTATGTATTCAAGTGCTCTGACCCACCTCTAATTTCAGCCACGGTTACATTCAAGGGTGCTGAGAGAGTGTAGATTTGTGGTTGACTCCCTCCTTTAGGATATACTTTCTGCCCCAGGGACTTCTTGAAAGGCATGAGAGGCTAGTGCAAGGGTTAATGCTCCCGGGGCAACCCTTCACCAGTGAGGGCCCAGTGTTGGAGGGCAAATCCCTCTGTCTCCCACTCTTGGGATAGACAATTCTAAGAAGCATTTCTATATCAGAGATCTCAGCAATGCTCCTGACACTCACAGTGGCTCCAATCTGTAATCCTAGCATTTTGGGAGGTTGAGGCAGGCAGATCACCTGAGGTCAGGAGTTCAAGACCAGCCTGGCCAACATGGTGAAATCCCCTGTCTACTAAAAATACAAAAATTAGCTGGGTGTGGTGGCACATGCCTGTAATCCCAGCTACTCGGGAGGCTGAGGCATGAGAATCGCTCGAACCTGGGAGGTGGAGATTGCAGTGAGCCGAGATCACGCCACTGCACTCCAGCCTCGGTGACACAGCAAGACTCCATCTCAAAAATAAAGAAAAGAAAAAACAATGTTCCCAAATATTGGCTTTTCTTCCTTCCGTGTGTCACTTCTCCTGCTTCCTGGGATCATCTCCCAAATAAACCATTTGTCCCCAAGTCTTTGTCTTCAGCTTGGCTTTCCTGGAAATCAAAACCAAAGCAGTGTTTATTAAATACCAGGCACTCTACCATGAGTCTTATATTATTTATCTCATTTTATACTCATGACAACACTGTATTTCTGCCCTATTTTTACCTCTTTCAGATGAAGAAACTTTAAAAGAAGTTAAATAATTTGCCCCATTTCATAGAAATAATGTACGACAGAACTGAAATGCTAGGGTCCAGGCAGCTTGCCCCTGGGGCTTTTGCACTTTCTCAGTAAGGGCCTCCCTCATGAGAACACAACAGGGTTTATGTTTGTATAGTATTTTCCAAATTTAAACTGAAAAGAATAAATCCCCTCAGTCTCTAGACTGCTGGCCAACTGAAATGAGAAATGGACCAGAAGTTCCTGGCAATACTGAAAACTACACTCAAGCATAAAGCAAGTTCATCTCTGATGACCATGGAGAGAAAAGGTGAATGAAGTGAATGAAAGCATGCTGCAGAGGATGGGTGGGTTGGTTGCAGAGGATTAGCGGCAAGAAGGATGACTTCTTCCTAAGAAAATCCCATCTGCTATACCTTCCCCATATGACTCAGGAGAAGGAGATTCAGCTCCAGATCCAGGAGTACTTCCCAACCAGGACAGACCTCTCTTAGGAGGGGACATGTGAGCAAAGACTCAGCGAAGGTGAGGGTGTGAGCCATGCTGAGATCTTGGGAGAAGAGCATTCCAGGTAGAAGGAAGAGCCACTATGAGTGCTTGTATGGCAGGAGTCCAGCTGGTTAGTTCCCAGATAAGCAAGGTGGGTAGCGGGGCTGGAACAGAGTGAGGAAGGGGGGGAAGTAGGGGAGATCAGGAAGTCTCCTTTTGGGTCCACAATGAGGCTTACCCCACTGTGAGGACAGTAGCAGTTTCTCTGAGTGACACTAGTCACTGCTGTGTTTTGGGCAGAAGAAAGCTGTGACCTGACATGTATTTTAAGAACAGCACTTAGCTCTTGGCAGTTGTGTTGAGAAGCAAGGTCAAGGGTGGAGGCAGGCAGAGCAGCTAGAAGGCTCCTGCGGTTATCAGGGCAAGAGAGGAAGGGGCGTGGCATGGCAGTGAAGGTGAGAAGGGCCAGGTTATGGAGATAGTTGGAACATAGGACTAACAGGAGATCTTGATGGATGACTGGCTATCAGGTATACATTTAAAAGAGGGATGAAGGATAACTCATTGGCTTTTGTCTTGAGCAACCAGAAGCATAGGAGTGTCTCTATGTAACATGGGAAAAGCTACCAATAGAGCCATCTATTAGGAGGGAATGATTGGCAGTTCAATTTTACTATGTTAAGTTTAAGATGCCCATCATATATTCAAGTGGAGATAATGACTAGATAGTTGGATGGTCATGTGTGAAGCTCAAGAGAGAGATGCGGGCCGGGCACGGTGGCTCATGCCTATAATCCCAGCACTTTGGGAGGCCACAGTGGACAGGTCACTCGTCAGGAGTTCGAGAACAGCCTGGCCAACATGGTGAAACCCTGTCTCCACTAAAAATACAAAAATTAACCAGGCATGGTGGTGGGCACCTGTTATCCCAGCTACTCAGGAGGCTGAGGCATGAGAATGCCTTGAACCCGGGAGATGGAGGTTGCAGTGAGCCAAGATCAAGCCACTGCACTCCAGCCTGGACAAGAGAGCAAGACTCCATAAAAAAGAAAGAAAGAAAGAAAGAAAGAAAGAAAGAAAGAAAGAAAGAAAGAAAGAAAGAAAGAAAGAAAGAAAGAAAGAAAGAAAGGTCAACTGAAGATAAAAATTGGGGAATCCCTGGCATGTAGGAGGTATTAAAACCTGCCACCCAAGTTGGCATGCAATGGGGCAGTTGCAGATTATGGCAGCCTTGAACTCCTGGGCTCAAGGAATCCTCCCACCTTGGCCTTCCACAGTGTTGGGATTATGGGCGTGAACCACAGCACCAGCCTTGAAGATATTAAAGCCTTGAGGCTGCATAAAATGACCAAGGGGGTGAGTATAGATGTGGAAGAGAGACAAGGACAGGGCCCCAGGGCAACTCAACTTTAAGAGAGCCATGAAAGGCCAGGCACGAGGTGGCTCACGTCTGTAATCCCAGCACTTTGGGAGACCAAGGAGGGTGGACTGCCTGAGGTCAGGAGTTCAAGACCAGCCTGGCCAACATGGTGAACCACTGTCTCTACTAAAAATAGAAAACTTAACGGGGCATGGTGGCACATGCCTGTAATCCTAGCTACTAGGAAGGCTGAGGCAGGAGAATTGCTTGAACCTGGGAGGTAGAGGTTGCAGTGAGCTGAGATCATGCCATTGCACTTCAGCCTGCGCGACAAGGGCCAAACTCCGTCCTATAAATAAATAGAGAGAAAGAGAAAGCTCACCAGGAGAAGAACTGAAAGTAGCAAAGAAAAGAGAAAAAGTAAATCCACCTCTCTTCCTTTTCCTCACGTGGCTTCTAGGACATCATCGTCTCCTGTTTTCCTCTACTTCACTGTCCCCTCCTTAGTCTTCTTAGCTGTGATGTGAAGTGAAATAACTGCCCAGGATTTGGCATCACGGAGATCATCGTGATCCTGAGAAGAGTAGTTTTGGTCAAGTGATGGAAATGATCGTCTGATTGGAATGAGATCAAGAGAGAACAGGAGGGCCAGGCGCAGTGGCTCATGCCTGTAATCCCAGCACTTTGGGAGGGCAAGGCAGGCAGATCACCTGAAGTCAGGAGTTCGAGACCAGCCTGGCCAACATGGTGAAACCCCATCTCTAATAAAAATACAAAAATTAGCCAAGCAGAGTGGCTCAAGCCTGTATTCCCAGCTACTCAGGAGACCAAGGTAAGAGAATCGCTTGAACCCAGGAGGCAGGGGTTGCAGTGAGCCAAGATCCTGCCATTGCACTCCAGCCTGAGCAATAGAGTGAGACTCTGTCTCAAAAGTAAATAAATAGGCTGGGTGTGGTGGCTCATGCCTGTAATCCCAGCATTTTGGGAGGCAGAGGTGGGTGGAGCACGAGGTCAGGAGATCAAGACCATCCTGGCTAACAGGGTGAAACCCCGTCTCTACTAAAAATACAAAAAAAAAAAAAATTAGCCGGGCATGATGGCATGCACCTGTAGTCCCAGCTACTTGGGAGGCTGGGGCAGGAGGATTGCTTGAACCCAGGAGGTGGAGGTTGTGGTGAGCTGAGATTGTGCCATTGCACTCCAGCCTGGGCAACAGAACCAGACTCTGTCTCAAATAATAATGATAATAAATAAAAATAGAGAGAGAACAGTAGGCATGCACATAGAGGTAACTTTGAGATGTCTGCATACAAGGAAGATGGCAAATGGAGTAATAGTGCAGGAGGATATGAGATCAAGGAGGCACACATGCACAAGTGTATACACATAAAGACAGGAGGGAGGACACCACATTTTTTGTGCTGAAGTGAATGAATTAGAATAGAGCAACAACTGACGAGCAGGAGATGGGGGGTAATTTTAGGAACAGTCATTAAGTAGCCTAGAGGGGAAGGGAAGGTGGTGCCACGTGGAAAGGTTTGCCTTAGACAGGAGCAGGGAAAGTATATCCAGGTGACAAGAGAAAGGGCAGTGTCTGGGTGGAGAGGCAGGTAGGATGGAAGATACGATGGTGAAAACAGGAGGTAGTTCTTGTCAAAACGCTTTTATTTTCTCAGTAAAATAAGCAGCAAGGTTCTCAGCTCAGAGTGAGGAAGGGAGGGTGTTGGAAGTTTGAAGAGAGAAGGTGCAATATAGTCATTGCAGAGTGTGGGAAAGTAAACTGACAAGGGAAATACACACGGACCGTATTGAGAGCCCACTCGAGATGTACGATCATGAATTTTGAGTGACAACAGCCCTGTCATTTTTGTCCATTGTGTTAAGCTGGACAGAATCAAGAGTTTGGCCAGATAGTCCCAGGAAATGAAAGAGTAGGGGGTGGTGCATGCGAAGGAATGATATAGTGACAGACCATGAAATCTAAGCTGGGTAGGAGAGATGTAAGAATCAAAGGACAATGACAGACAGTGAAAAGTAGATTGGAAGTCAAAATAAGGTCATTAATTGCTCAAATGTGGTTATTTGAGCAAATAAGCTGGGAGAGGAAGAGGTGTTGGTCAGGAAGTAGGGTGATGGTCACAGGTGGTGCTGTTATTTGGTAATGAAAAGATTGAGGATATCCTCGTGACCGTGGGATGGAGCAAAAAAATGATTGCAGTTCAGGTATTAGGGTTTCAGATAGGTCATTAATCTACTGGGATGCTAAATTCACCAAAAATGTTAATAGGAGTGGGGGTGGAGGTGGGGGACTGTGAGTCAAGTGCTAGAATCTTCGGGGAATGAGGGGGAGTGCAGGAGAGCCTGCAGATGACAGCCACCAAGCGGAGGTGGTATAGTCTGATGGCAGGTACTTCAAAGCAGCTGGGGTGGAGGGGGAAGCAAGAAAGAGTCTAACTTGGGGAATAATTCTCCTGCCAAGGGTTTGTTCTGAATTCCACTCTCTAGTATCTCACCAAGCTTCCTTCCCTCTTTTGGCAGCTGAGAGGCCATCCAGGGTAAGGATTTATTCAGGGTCTCAGGGTCAGAAGGAAACCAGCAGTCGGGACTTTTATTCCCTCTTCTCTGCTACCAAAATACCAAGGCAGTGTTTTGGATATTTATTTAAAAGAACATTTTAAATGTCCTTGTTTGTTTCTGCCTCTGTACAACATTGTGCTGGGAAGGACGGGGAGCTGGTAACCATGGCAGTGGAGCAGGGGGTGGTGAAGAGGTGGTTTTTAAATGGGGTGAACTTCAGGCTGGCGGCACCCAGAGCTGGAACCCCCACGGCCTCCTTGGAGTCCTTTGTTCATTCAGCTTACTTAGGGAGAGAGGCTGCATTCTTCCCGCTGGGAAGCAAGCTTTGAAAGGAAAGGCTTTGCCAGACTCCATAAGGAGAGGGTGTGTCCCTAGGAGCAGGTTTTGGGGCTCTGCCTGAAAGCTTTGGTCGGCAGGGAACTTGGGCACCCTGTCATGAACAGGACAGTCTGTGATGGCAAAGAAGCCAGCTCTGCAACATCCTGGATGCAGAGTTCTCACACACTGTCAGCTGTCTCACCACTCCTCCCTGGACAGGTGGCCACTCGTGGGGGTGGCCCAGAATCCTGGCCAAAAAAGGCAGCCAGGCAGGGCCCCCACAGGAAGGTAGCTGGCAGGGGAGCCAGCAGAAGAGGAAGGGGGAGGGAAGTAGTCACCTCTTCCACGTTCCTGGATAGGGAGCCCCAAGAACCTTTTCAGAACAAAGAAGTGCCCCAAACAAGCGGACACAGGGCAAGACAGGACAGGGCAGGGCAGGACAGCGCAAACCTGGGGCAAAGCTTGGGTCCAGGGAAGTCCCACGATTGCAGCGTTCAGCCGCAGGTTTCCCAGCAGCTCTGGGCGGGAAGCAGCGCGGGGAGATGGGGGCGGGGAGAAGGGAGGGGAAAGAGGAGGAGGGAAGTAAACAGGAGGCCACAGAGAGCCAGTTCCCTGCGTTCAGAGAACACTGGCCGCCTCCGGTCCCCGGTGGGTGGCTGTATGTGTGGAAATGAAACTGGGAGGAGGCGGGAGAGAGGGAAGAGCAGGCACGCACTTCGTGGCTGTCATCCACCTGGCCTCTCCCGACCCGCCAGCCCACTCCCCACCGGGGTAGGGGGTTGGGGGAGGTGGGAGGGAAACGGTTCTGCAGACGCCCACCTCCTAGTGCCAGTAGCTGGTTCAGCTGTCGGTGAATCAGACACTGTCTCAGCAGCTTGTCACCTGCGCTCGGCAGGGGAACAGAGGGCAACCCTGGAACTTGGCAGCGGGAGGTTGGGGAAGGGCAGGATCCAGCACTGGGCCTGGGCGTCGGGGTGACCCCAGCGGCTGGGAAAAGGGGTGTCCACCTCCCTGCACCCACACACATCTCGACCCAGTACCCGGACGCCGAGTAGAGGGGGTGGAACAAGAGCTTGGGGGCCCAGCGGAAGGGGGACCTGGAAGCAGCGGAGGGGAGAAAAACGGGGTGGGGTGTGCTGCGGCGGGAAGCGCTAGCTGCGGGGCGGGCGCGGGCGTGGGGCAAGCCGCTGCCCGGTGCCTGCCCGCGCGGGGTTATGCGAGGTAACCGCGCGGCGAGGAGGAGGGAGGCGGCGGGGGCCGCGGGCCGGGGTGTCTGGCACTCGTTGGACAAAGAGATGATGAAACGTGAGCGCTATATTTACCAAGGGGGTGGAGACGGGCCGGGGTGGTGGTGGGGGGGCTGGGAGTAAAAAGGACAAACTGTTCCACAACAACCACAGGAAACACAGCCCATCTGACTCACCGGGAGGGCCGCACCGACCCCCTGGCAGGCTGAGCCTGGAGACTGACGCGGGGCGCGGGTGCTCCCGGGACCAGACCGAACCTGGGCACTACGGCTACTGCCGGGGCTGGGTTGATTTATATATAAATTAAGACACATTCGATCCAAGAGTGCGTGTGGTTCTTGTGGGGTAGGGGAGAGCGCGGAAATGGGAGGAATGTTTCCTAACCCCTTGGCGGGGCCTTCGGGGGCGAGATCTGCCTGCAAACTCTGAGAGCACAATTCCTGCAAAGTCATCTCCTTCTGCACAGCCCGGCCGGCCTGCCCGCCCCGCCCCGCCCGGGGACAGCAGCACCCGCCTCTCCCACTCCCTCCCCACCCCCGTAGCCCTCGGAGTTGGGGTGCGGTGCGGTGCCGGCTATGTTTAGAAGCTGATGTCATCTCGACACCCTACTCTGCAGTGTTCCCTGGAGGACCGCAGGGCAGGTTTTCCTCTTCCTCGCGGGCGTGGGGGAATGGAAGGTGGCCTGCCCTCTCCCCAACACACGCACCCCACACCCATCTACCCGGGAGATTAAAAGGAAAAAAAAAGCAACACCGCCAGAGTTATGAAACAGGGTGGCGGGGGCGGTACGTGCACGCGGAGAGCTCAAAGCCAGGGCCCGGGCCGCGCCGGGCTCCCCCAGGTCTCCGCCCACTCCTACCCCCGCGCACCCGGGTGCAGGGGCTAATTTCAAGGTTAGCTCACGTGGGCGTGGCGCCCGGAGCTCCTTGCACGAGTTTGGGGCGGGTTCCTAGTCCCCCAATCTAGGGCAGTTTGTTCAACTGCAGTAAAGGGAGCTTGATGTTCCAGCAGGGAAGGGATTTCTGAGAACTGGGACTGTCCTCAGATGAACTCGCCTCCTCAGGCTGCTGCGGCGGCCGCCGCCTGCGGAAGACTTTTTAAAAGGGCGATGCCAGGCCAGGGCGCGCGGCCCGCGAGTGGCTGAGTCGCCCGCCACTCGGCGGCCGGAGCCGAGCGCCCGCCCCCGAGCGCGGGTGATTCACCGAGTGCCGCGCTGGGCCAGTCGGAGCGCGGGGGGCGACGAGCTAAACTTATCCTCCTGCATATGCATGAACGGGCGGCCTTTCTGCGCTGCAGAGAAGAGGGCTGTAGTTTTGCTGAAGGCTGCTAAGTGGGGCGGAAGCAAAGTAGGGCGGCGTGCAAGTTTTCGCGCTTGCCTGAGCTCCTTTCCCCCTCCGGCCCCTGGGTGTTAACTTCATTATGGCCACGGGTGTTCCACCTGACCGCGCTTTACCTGATTGTATTTCAAAATCCAGGAACACTGCCATTGTTGGAAGCTTTATCCCTTGAGCCCCGCCTCTCCCCTCCTCAGGCTCGCCTCCTTCGCTAATTTCTCTGCTTTCACCAAAATGAACACTGGTTTTCTCCACATTTGTCCCGTGTGCCTAGGTGGGGGTCACTGGAGCCGGAGGGCCTGGGGCCTGAAAGGGAGAGGTCTGGATCCAGCCCAGAATGAGGTCCAACACGTGATCCTCTACCCTCAGTGGGCCATCTGTTCTCCTCCTTCCTTCCCGCCTGGAGGCTGGCAGTTCTGCCCGGCACGGTCCACGCCTCCCAGCAGGAAACAGTGAGAAAAGCCAGAATTGGCAGAACCCAGTACCTACAGAATATGATTTTGGCCTCAACTTCTCTGGGCTTTGAGCAGGGGTGACACCCAGCAATCTGTATTTTAAATCGAGCGCCAGGTGATTAGCTCCACCCTGCAAGGTGGGGAAACCCTGCCTTGGGGCGCAGTTTGAATAAAAATCTTCAGAGGAGGAGCCTGGGAATCTGTGCTGCTTAAATCAAGAAATAACTTACTCCCGGCTAGGGTGAAACATTTACCTCCGGCCAGGCGCAGTGGCTCGCGCCTGTAATCCCAACACTTTAGGAGGCCGAGGCGGGCGGATCACCTGAGGACAGGAGTTCGAGAGCAGCCTGGCCAACATGGCGAACCCTCCTCTCTACTAAAAATACAAAAATTAGCTGGGCATACTGGCCCACGCCTGTAATCCCAGTTACTGGGGAGGCTGAGGCAGGAGAATCGCTTAAACCCGGAAGGCGGGGGTTGTTGCAGTGAGCCGGGATCGCATCATTCCACGCCAGCCTGGGCGACACGAGTGTCTCGCAAATAAATAAATAAATAATATAATAAAATTTACCTCAGAAAAAGAATAGATTATTTTTTTTATTTGTTTATTTTTATTTATTTAGAGACAGGGTTTCACCATGTTGGCCAGGATGGCCTCAATCTCTTGGCCTCGTGATCTGCCTGCCTCGGCCTCTCAAAGTGCTAAGATTACAGGTGTGAGCCACCGCACATGGCCAAGAGTAGATTATTTGAACTCCCATTCCACTTTCTACAAACCAACTTAAAGAAAGAAAAAATCAAGACCATAAAATTAAGGAAGAAGGGATTTGGAACACATTTATATTTGTGTCTGCTATCCATTAAATGTTGATTTAAGATTTTCTGACCTTCACTGCCATAAAGAGCAGTATTTGTACATGTACAGCAGATAAGATGGTATTTAAAGAACCCAAGTCTTGCCCCAGTTTTTTTCTCTAGGATTTTTTTTAGATCCCTTGACTGTTTGGAGTTCAGGAGGAACTACTGAAGATACATTAATCCAATCCCATCAATTTACAGATAAAAAAAATAGCTCCCAGAGGTTGCCTGAGGTTACAGAGTTTATCTCAGACCCAGAGGCCAGTTCCTCACACTGGCCTAAAATGCTGAAAGAAAACAGCTGACTGTAGGCACTACTTCTTACCAGAGCTAACACTAATACTGTAATTATTTTAGGATGTGCAGAAAACAAGGCTTATATGTTCTGGCTACAGGCCCATAAGCCATTGTTTTGAGAACTTGGATAATAAAGCAAATTCTTAGGCAGAATTTAGAGAGAAAAGCATAAACTAGACACACAGTCACAGTCTGAATTTTCATGCTCCTCTGGTTAGTTTGTGTGGATTTGAAAATGTGTATTTACAAAGACTAAGGGAGGAAAACAGACCTCTTACATCTATGTGGCATAATATATAGTTTAGTGATAAATTATTTTAATTAGGAATGATTCATATTAACTTGGGATCATTTATTTTGCCAACATTTAATTGGGACAACCACATGCTGGCAAAACAGCCTAAGCTGGTTTTAATCTTAAAACTATTATAACACACATTCCAACACCCCAAAGAAACTTCACTGTTGAAAATACAAGAAAAAAATCTTGACATAGAAATTATTTGCTGATATATGTTATTTTACATATATATATGTTTTTAACATATAAGCTTCATGGAGGACAGAGTCTCTTTTCATGTCTGTATTCCCCATGCCTAGCTCATTGCCAGGAACATAAATATCTGGAGAATGAATGAGTGGAAATGGAGGAAAAAAGAAAATGCATTCTACAGTTCTAGAATTGCTGGGTTTAAAAAGATATTCTAAATCAAGTCAAGCAGCAGTTATGTTTGTAGATGTGTGAGAAATTCATGTGGATGAAATCTCAGTTTTCTTTTATTACTTTCTTTTGTAAGTCTGAAATGAGTGAGTTTGGAGAATTCAGTGTTTATGTCCAGTTCAAACAAAGTGAAATTAAAGAGAATTAAAGAAAAGCAAGGAGTAAGAAAGGGAAAAGTTTATATTTAAAAAAAAATCTAAAGTGATTGATTTATTCAGATTCCTGGATTATATAATCTTCAAGGAAAGACACAGACTTTTCCTCAATTCTGGAATAATGATGATGTTAGTCCTAGGGCTATCTATAGATGCCCAGGCCTGAAAAGTCTGTTACACCAGTACAATCCCAGTTAAAACACAAGTCTGAGGGGTTGTACAGCCCATGATCATAGGGATCCTGGAGAGATCCCGCTGGTGTGTGTGCTAGGCCTTAAGGAGGCACGCAAAGGTGCAATCTCTAAGTGATCATGTATCCTAGGGGAAAAAATTTGTCCCAGAAAAACCATGAAGTAGGCAAACTCCCCTGGGCTTCAATGAATTCTTTTCTAAAATTAAGAGATTAAGTTCTAAAAATGCAAGAACTCCAAGATGGCTTGGAGTTTTTTATACACTATATACCTACCTTCCAGGGTTGTTGTAAGGGTGCATGCAGGGTGCTTGGTACAGGTTCTGACACAGAGTAAGCCCTCCATGAAAGGGGTCAGTGATAATGATGCTGATGGTGAGGATATTCTTGGTTGCACAGTATCCCCTACCTACAGCTTTCTTCCATGCACAGTCACCTACTGCAATATCTTCATACCACTTTAATTTTTGTTGTTGTTGTTTTCTTTATTTTTTAAAGGTGTGCACTTTTATTGAACTGGTCTCAAGTCAGGTTTGTTTTTAATTAAAATTTATTATACTCTTATTTACCTGAGCCACCCTTAGTTATGATTTTTTTTTTTTTTAAGAGGGCCTTGCTCTGTTGCCCAGGCTGGAGTGCAGTGGTGTGATCAGGGCTCACTGCAGTCTTGACCTCCTAGGCTGAAGCAGTCCTGCCTCACCCTCCTGAGTAGCGGGGACTACAGGTATGAGCCATCATGCCTGGCTAATTTTTTTTTTTTTTAATTTTCTTTTTTTGATGTACCACTTTAAAAATAAAGTCAAAAGAAACTACTCTAGACCTCAAATTAGAAGTGTTAATTTGAGACCCTTCCCTTGGAGACTAGAACCTGGTGTAACTTTCTCTTAACAAAGGTTAATAGCCAGTGGGAGTCAGGGTTGGAACTCACCAAATCCCTATCACATGCAATCAGGTACCTCTCGAAATTCACGAAAGTGAATTATTTTTAATCAGTTGTTCTGGCAGTATGCTTCTTGCCAAAAGACACTAGCCCTAGATTATTTTCTCAGCTATCAAGAGGGAAAACAACTGCATCATTAATTCGGAGGGAGGGATAAACCAAGTTAATCAGACTCCAAGATCCATACTAATTGCTCACCAAGTAATGCCATAATATTCCACGGCGAAGGATCTCTGGCTTGTTCCAGTCCCTAAAAATCTGTTCAGCACAGTTAATATTTCACAAAACCAAAAGGGCTTAGTTGTAAGCACAAAGAGCTAGAAATCAGGAGACCTGTGGTTTCTATTTTCTGTCATTATCTGTCTAATAAATAAGTCACTTCTCTGTATTTCAGTCTCCACATTTGTGAAGTGAGGGAAGAGAAACATGTCCCAAAAACGATGCAGGGGCTCTGGAAAGAAAATGACCCAAGAAAGGTGGGTTTTTGTTAAAAGTTACACAAATGAATGGTTTATGTCTCCATTTATCATTTAACCTGCCATTTAAGGTGGGTTAAAAATAGCTTCCAGATAAAGCTAAAAGTATTTAGATTAAGTTACACCAGAGAAGCAGAGGAATTAAGAGACATGACAAAAGCAAAGATGGGATGTTTCGATGGAAGAATCTCGGGCGGTAAAAAGGCTATGCTGTAAATCCAGAACTTTTGTTGGCACTGCATTTTTAAGATGAATTGGTCATAGTTAATGTATTGGATGGAAGAATTTTTAAACATCTGCCCCGAAGTGTGCTGCATCCAGAAAATATATATAACAAAACGAATTCTTTCTCATTTGCGTTTATTCTTGGATTTATCCTGACATAATGGGGCTTTTAAAAATTACAGATTCACACTGCATTTATTCATCACCCCTGTCCTCTCATCCATAACTCAATATTTACTACCAGCAACAAACACAAAATACAAAGATGTGTCCAGTTTCACTACAGCTCTTCGCGATTACAAGTGTGGAGCGCTCGCTTTCGGAACGCCCTTCTGATTGGCCGAGCCAATGCCAGTGACATCAACCAACTTACTTTTGATTGGAAGGCTGGTTGCTGGGACTGTAGCGTTTGCAGGAAGTCACTTAACTGTTTAGGAGCTGGAAAACCGAAGCTGAAGTTCTCTTTTGCCATAGGAACAAGCGCAACTGACTAGGGAAGATGTGTCCCAAAGCTCCGGAAGTTGGAACGTGAGCCAGCCTGGACCGGCCACGGGACCGTGAGGCACTCCGAAAGTGTGCGGCTGCGCCTTCCCTGCCTCCCAGCTGTTACCCTTTTAAATGTCAGTGTTCGAGGCTGTAGGGGTAGCACGAGGCAGCGAAACGAACAGTCGGATTGGCCGCACGCCTCAGTTCTAGACGCACCTCTCCACCGAAAGGCCGATCTGACTGGCAGGGGGAGAAAGTAAACAGAGTTGAATCACCCTCCCCACTGGCCAATTGGAGGGGGTTTGGTTTGTGACGTGATGGGATTCTGCGAAATTGTTACTGAGCAAGAGAATGCCGGAACGGTGCGGACCGGCCGGAGCAAGGGCTCAGAAGCCGTCAGTGGACTCGGGAAAAAGTGTCTCTTAGACTTGGCGCTCGGCGTGGCCCTCGCCACCCGCGTCGGGGTGGTCGGGTGAATGTCCGGGGGCTTTGGCTCGACGGAGAGGCGGCCGAGGGCGTGCACCTCTCTTGCAGTTTCCTCTCTCAGCGCCTCGGGGGCGTTTTCAGTCGAATAAACTTGCGACCGCCACGTGTGGCCTCTTTCCAAGGGAGCCGGCTCAGAGGGGCCGGAGCGCCCGTCGGGGGACCACGGCCCGCGCGGGGCAGCGGCGGCGGCGAGAGGCGGCGGCGCGGCGGAGCCTGGGGCCGTGGAGGCTGCGTGCGGAGGCGCTGCCGGTTACGTAAAGATGAGGGGCTGAGGTCGCCTCGGCGCTCCTGCGAGTCGGAAGCGCCCCGCGCCCCCGCCCCCTTGGCCGCCGCGCCGTGCCGCGCCGCGCCGCGCCTGTCGTCCGAGGCTAGGGCAGGGCGAGCTGAACCTCCGCAGCCACCGCTAAGTTTGGCCGCGACACCGGGGCTGCCGTCGCCCGCACCATGTCCGCGGCCGCTTACATGGACTTCGTGGCTGCCCAGTGTCTGGTTTCCATTTCGAACCGCGCTGCGGTGCCGGAGCATGGGGGCGCTCCGGACGCCGAGCGGCTGCGACTACCTGAGCGCGAGGTGACCAAGGAGCACGGTGACCCGGGGGACACCTGGAAGGATTACTGCACGCTCGTCACCATCGCCAAGAGCTTGTTGGACCTGAACAAGTACCGACCCATCCAGACCCCCTCCGTGTGCAGCGACAGTCTGGAGAGTCCAGATGAGGATATGGGATCCGACAGCGACGTGACCACCGAATCTGGGTCGAGTCCTTCCCACAGCCCGGAGGAGAGACAGGATCCTGGCAGCGCGCCCAGCCCGCTCTCCCTCCTCCACCCTGGAGTGGCTGCGAAGGGGAAACACGCCTCCGAAAAGAGGCACAAGTGCCCCTACAGTGGCTGTGGGAAAGTCTATGGAAAATCCTCCCATCTTAAAGCCCATTACAGAGTGCATACAGGTTAGCGGCGTCGCCCTCTCCCCCGGAGCTCTGGGGTTAGTTAACCTTTGGTCAGGCAGCGTTCCTGGGCGTTCAGGACACTGCACTCGGCCGAAGGGGTGCAAACATGTTGGATAAGATGCGGTTTTAACTCTTTTAATAATTTAACTGTGCATTGGCGGAAGGCTCACTCGCTCCTTAATTGTTCCCGGCCTACGGGAGCCACGGAGAGCCTTAAACTGGCGGGCAGAGCGAATGCGGTGCTTGGCTTCGCGGGGAGTGGTGTCCGCCCCTCCCCCGTCCCGCCCCGCCCCCGGGACTCCCGCACCCCGCGATGGTGGGGCCACCCCACCTGGGAAAGACGGTGGCAGCGGGGAAGTCAGATGGCGTATCTTTTATTTAATTCCCTTGTCGGGTTGCAGAGAAGTGGCTGAAAGCGAGGGGGGACGCGGCGCACTTCGAGCCTTTTAGGGATGACTAAAGGCTCCATTTAGCTGGATGCCTGCTACTTTTCTGGGCTTGCCAAGGTGGTTTTAAATATGGTCAGGACTCCCCTGAGAGGTTTAAAATAACCCTGCTTCAGGCAGCAGAGGAGTTTGATCAAGTAATGGTGGGTTAACTTCCCTTATTAGCCTTCCTAATGAGCCAGATTTCAGAGCTGACTTTTTTTTTTAGCCATGTGACTTAGGTCGCACCCTCCAGCCCTGAATCTGGCTGTTTGCAGGGAGGTGTGGTCCTTGCCGGAGGTCAAGGCTTGGTAATGAATGCTGGGCAGTTCTGGAGGCCTCAGGGAATAGTTCCTCCCTGGGATGGCGAGAGGCAGGGCTGGACAAATGAATGTGGCCAGAAAGACATGTATCTGCCTTTTAAAACAGGCTTTGGAAACTTCCAGGGACCTTGGTCAGCCAATGCTGTTGGTTCTGTTTAACATGTACGGTAAAAGTGGGAAAGCATTCACATTTGGACAGGCTCTCTGACCATCTTCGGAAAGCTGCTTTTACAAACGCCATTCAGATGAGGTGGCTGGGGCTTGGTCCTCTCAGAGAAGCCTTTTGCCTCTGTCCTGTGACACCGTGTTTGAGAGGGTATTGTTGGAGTTAGTTGGAAAAGCGGTGTCATTTTTTGGTGTAATACTTCGATACTTTTAAGATGAGGTCCTGGGCCTGTGGGTTAACAGTGATACTTGGTTGAGGTTTTTTGTTTTGTTTTGCTTTCCTCTTTAAAAGAAAGGCCACGTAACTGCGTCTCATTCCATTTCCTTTGGAAACTTGTTCTTGTGGAGGTGGCTGCTGGCACCGGAATCAGACTGAATTTCCTCCATGGTTAATGCAAAATCTGGTTCTGTTTGGGGTCATCATCTATAAAAAACAGCACATAAAACAACACATTTCAAGGTTTGTATCTGTAAGGTTGCTGAAAGGCATGTGCCTCCATTGGGGGACGTGACCTTTAGTGTGGCTCTGGGGTTGAAGTAGGGGTATATTAACAGGAGGGTGTTACTCACCAACAGCTGCTGGGCGGGCCTGGCTGTGTCAGCCATGTTCCCGGAGTTCAGTTGTTCGCATCGACACCCACTGCCACCTTGAGCAAAGGCATTTTCTCCTTCAGGGAGCTGCCCAGTCGTGCAGCCAGGGAGGGCCGCAGCGCCTCTGTTAGCTGCCAGAGTCTGTCCGACTCAGGAATAGGGTTTCCAGGGTTCTGGTCCATTCGGCTGAGTGATTTTTCTCAGGCATTTATAGAAATGGCTGCTTATGTGTGCGTGCATGCGTGCTGCTCCTTAATTCTCCATAAGGCAAGTCATTCGGCTCAGCTGCTTCAAGAGAACCTTTTTCACAGTCAAGAGTGGAAAACGAAGTGAGATGTTCATCTAGCTTTAAGTGCTACCCCCAGTCCTGTGAACCTAGGGATATGGTGATTGCAGGTGCCTGTGTTTCGGGGATCTCTAATCCTAGTGCATGGTCAAACAAAACCTCAGCCTGGGTTAATATTGTCAGAAGTGTATTCCTGCTAGAGGAAGTATGTGTTAGGGTCACTTTAAATAAGAGACTTACTTGGAGGTCTCCTGCATCTGGAAGTTTCAGATACAACTTCAATTTAAATTGACTTTAGGGTAGGGTAAAGAGTTTCCTAATTTTCTTTCTGCTGGTGTTAAATCAAGAAGGTGGGCAGAGATGGCATTTGGAATGCCTACATTCTGTGAAGATTTTAAGAGCTAAACTCCCAGCCACACCCCCTTGCTCACTGCTGCTAACATTCCTGCAAGAAACCGTCCAGCTTGCTCACTTCCTTATAGAGCCTC
Organism: Cheracebus regulus; assembly: GCA_963574635.1. Taxonomy (NCBI): domain Eukaryota; kingdom Metazoa; phylum Chordata; class Mammalia; order Primates; family Pitheciidae; genus Cheracebus; species Cheracebus regulus. Next base: position 650 of record CAUYQU010053674.1, on the reverse strand, counting down.
ATACAGCTGCCACTTCCCATAGACCACTTCTACACCAGCTTTAGAAGTTGAATCATTCAAACAGATTTTCTTCTAATTCAGTGCTGCTACTTACTTCTGCAGTGTCCTGGGAGGAAAGACACAGTTGAGGCCGACTGAGCTGGGTTCTGATTTGTCCTATTGTTTTCTCATTTGAGACCATAAGCAAGTTACTTTAACTCAGAGTTTGCAAAACTGGAGGCTTGCTGTTGAATTTGCTTTGCAGATTTATTTGGCTTGGCCAGCACAGGGTTTATAAAAATTTAATTAGTTACCAACATCTAAAAATCAGAGGATTATGGCATGAATCCAGATTTCTGGCTTCTCTGGGAAAAAAAAAATCAAAAGATCCGGCAAAACGGGGCCTAAATTCCTACCTAGCAATAATTGGCTTGAACAGATCATAATATGGGGCAGTACCTTGTATTTTAATCATTTATATGATTTCTTTTGGTATTTAAGTTTCCAACCTCTGCTCTGTTTAAGCCTCACTTTCTTCTTCTTTCTTTTTTTTTTTTTTTTTTTTTTGGTATACTTTAATAAATGGGGTACATTCGCAGAAAGTGCATTTTTTTTAATTAGTTATAAAAATGCCATGGTGGTTTGCTGATGAACCCAAAAACCTGTCATAT
>CAUYQU010053673.1:0-72970 GCA_963574635.1 Cheracebus regulus | reverse complement strand
TTCCAGATTCATCCATGTCCCTACAAAGGACACGAACTCATCATTTTTCAATGGCTGTATAGTATTCCATGGTATATATGTGCCACATTTTCCCTGTCCAGTCTATCATTGATGGGCATTTGGGTTGGTTCCAGGTCTTTGCTATTGTAAACAGCGCCGAAATGAACATACGTGTGCATGTGTCTTTATAACAGAATGATTTATAATCCTTTGAATATATACCCAGTAATGGGATTGCTGAGTCAAATGGAATTTCTATTTCTAGGTCCTTGAGGAATTGCCACACTGTCTTCCACAATGGTTGAACTAATTTACACTCCCACCAACAGTGTAAAAGCATTTCTATTTCTCCACATCCTCTCCAACATCTGTTGTCTCCAGATTTTTTAATGATTGCCATTCTAACTGGCATGAGGTGGTATCTCAATGTGGTTTTGATTTGCATTTCTCTAATGACCAGTGATGATGAGCATTTTTTCATGTTTGTTGGCCTCATATATTGTTGTCTTCTTTTGAAAAGTGTCTGTTCATATCCTTTGCCCTCTTTTGAATGGGCTTATTTGTTTTTTTTCTTGTAAATCTGTTTTAGTTCTTTGTAGATTCTGGATATTAGCTCTTTGTCAGATGAGTAGATTACAAAAATTTTTTACCATTCTATTGGTTGCTGGTTCACTCTAATGATTGTTTCTTTTGCTGTACGGAAGCTCTGGAGTTTAATTTGATTCCATTTGTCTATTTTGGCTTTTGTTGCCAATGCTTTTGGTGTTTTAGTTATGAAGTCATTGCCTATGCCTATGTCCTGAATGGTTTTGCCTAGATTTTCTTCTAGGATTTTTATGGTGTTAGGTCTTATGTTTAAGTCTGTAATCCATCTGGAGTTAATTTTAGTGTAAGGTGTCAGGAAGAGGTCCAGTTTCTGCTTTCTGCACACGGATAGCCAGTTTTCCCAACACCATTTGTTAAACAGGGAATCCTTTCCCAATTGCTTGTTTTTATCAGGCCTATCAAAGATCAGATAGTTGTAGATGTGTGGCATCTTATAAAATTTACATGAAATTGCAAAGAATCTAGAATAAGGCAATATTAGAAGAGAAGAGCAAAGTTGGAGTACTTGGCTTACTTAATTTAAAAATTTACTTTAAAGCTACACTAATAATAACAGTTTTGTACTGGCAAAAATATGTATACATCAATAAATAGAATAGAGAATTTGGAAATAAACCTATGCATACATAATCAATTAATTTATGACAAAGTGCCAAAATGATTCAGTTGGGAAACAAAGGACTTTTCAACAAATGGTACTGGATCAACTAGGTATTCATATAGAAAAAAATGAATATCAATTTTCATCTCATATCATACATAAATGCTAGCTTAAAATACTGTATCATAAACCTAAATATAAAACCTAAACTATTAAACTTCCAAAAAATATATAGGAGAAAATCTTTGTGATCTTGGAGGGGGCAAAGGATTGTCAGGACTCAAAAAGCATAAATTACAAAAGAAACAAATGGATGAACTCAACTTTTCCAAAATTAATCATTTGCACTTTAAAAGACACAATTAACAAATGCAAATGCAAGAAAATAGTCACAACCCATATAAAAGATTTGTATCCAGAATATATAAATCATTCTTATAGAGCAATAAAGTAACCCATTTTTAATGGGTAAAATATTTGAACAAACACTTCATAAAATATACAAGTACCCAATAAACATGTAGAAAGATGCTCAATATTGTTATTCATCAGGATAATGAATATTAAAACTACAATGAAATTTTGTACAGCCATGAGAATGACTAAAATTTAAAAGACTGATTATATTAATTCTGGTGAGGATATGGAGCAATTGGAACTCTCATATACTGCTGGTGGAAGATTAAATGTTACAACCACTTTGGAGAGCAGTTTGATTATTGCTTGAAAAGTTAAATATACACCTATTGACCAACCAGCCATTCCATTCTTAGATATAGGATTTGCCACTAAAAAAAAGAAAAAAAGTTTGCACAAAGACTTGTACATGTTCACTGCAACTATATTTTGTATTTCCCCAAAATTAGAAACAACCTACATGTCCATCATCATGTGACTGCACAAACAAATAGTGGTACATCCATGCAATAGAATACTACCTAGCAACAAAAAGGAACAAACTGTTGATATATGCAACACCATGGATGACACTCAGCGGAATTATATAATAAGTACTCTTCTTGTGCCTGGCTTCTTTTACTGAGCATGATGAGCATGCTTATTTAAATTCCACTTATTTAGAATTCTATAAAGTGCAAATCAATTTGTGGTTGCAGAAAACAAATTATGGTTACCTGGAGATGGAGGGGGAGGGAGAGTTGAAAGGGCTGTGAAGAATCTTCTGAGACTGATAGAAATGTACATTTCTTTGACTGTTATCATGGTTGTTTGCATGCATACACATGTCAAAACTCATCTAATTATACATTTTAAATATATGCAGTTTATTGTTCATGAGTTATGGCTCAATAAAATTTTTTTCAGTAAACTTTTAGTAAAACTAAACACAAACAGAAACAACCATTCTAGTAGACCTAAAAATAGCATTATCAATTTTTGTCTCACGACATAATATCTATGTTAATTTTCTAAGAATGTTAATTACATTTTCCTTTCTATTTTCCTCCTGTCCCCTGCATTATCTGTTTTTCCTTTTTGTTGTTATTTTTGTTTCTTTTTTGATATTAAGAGCGATTCTTTTAATTTCTGGTGGCTTTTGGCTGATTGGAAGCCTGTGTATGCGGCAGGGAATGAGCTTCATAATTCCCTTGAATGATTTCATAATTTGTTGATCTAGCGGAAATCCAGCTTTTACGCTGGAGGGCTCCTAAATTTCAGTTTCTGCATGCGGTTTCTCTTGGGATTGTCCATTTCCCTAGAGAGAAACCCTCCAACACTCTGCTTCAGGTATATGTCTGGCAGGTTTCTAGGGGACAAGATGGGTAAGAGACCTCACCATTCAGTATGTTGTTCTTTCTTCCTATTTTTAGACCCCCTTACCTCACTACTCCTATACATTCTGTCTGGAGGCCCCAGAACTGAACCCCTCAGACAACACTTCCCGCGGTGGATAACTGTCTTTCATTATTACGGGGAAGGCCCGTTTTCTTGTTGTTCAGGGTAACAGGGCAGAAGTAGGGGTAGTTTTTGCTAACCCAGTTCTCCTGTTCTCAGCTCTACTCAACCCCTGCCTTCAGAAATACCTGGAGAAATAACTGGAGAGCTCCTGCATGATGTAATTGGCTTTAGCATACATTCTACTCTCTCTGTTCTAAGTTAGGGAGCACTTCATCTGTTTTCTGTCTTCCAGAAATTTGTTATTATCTCTCCTCTGCTGTTTTTTTTCCCCTTCAACTTTTAAGTGCAAGGGTACACGTGCAGGTTTGTTACATAGGTAAACATGATGGTGGTTTGCTGCACAGATCATCCTGTCACCTAGCTCTTCTAGCACCCATTAGCCCTTCTTCCTGATGCTCTCTCTCCCCCTACCACCTCCTCTGCTATTTCTTTTGCTGTTCTCATTGTGCTGGAATATTCTATTCTTTCACTCTCTTTAGAGTTGAGTTTTGGATTGGAGCAGAGATAAATATGAGTATAACTGGGGTCTTCAAAACCTCAGACCAGTGCAGTGGCTCACACCTGTAATACTAGCAGTTTGGGTGGCCAAGGTGAGAGGATCACTTGAGCCTAGGAGTTTGAAACCAGCCTGAGCAACACAGTGAAAATCTCATCTCTATAAAAAATTAGCCATATGTGGTAGTGCATGGCTGTAGTCCTATCTACCAGAGAGACTGAGATGGGAAGATTACCTGAGCCTGGGAGGCTGAGGCTGCAGTGAGTCGTGATCATGCTACTGCACTCCAGCATGGGCAATGGAGTGAGATCTTGTCTCAAAAAAAAGAAAAAGAAAAGAAAAAAAGAAAGAAAAGAAAAACTCAGGAAAACATTTATAACTGTATTTTAATATTGACATGCAAAAAACTGTTGTTGTAAGGACTCAATATATCTTCCATGAAGGCCTACAATGTGTCTGGTAGACAGCCAGTGTCAGAGGCACTAGAGGCTGTCTGTATGCGCGTGCTCACTGGAACACTTCACTGATACCTGTTTTAAGGCAATTCCTAAGAGGTTCTGGCCTTGCCAATACTATTTCCTGTTCTGTGCTCTCTAGAGCCTCCCAGGGCCTTTCCTGTGGATACGTTCTGTGCATTTATAATTGACCCTCCAAATTCATGGGTTCTGAATCCATGGATTTAACCAACTGCAGATCGAAAATATTCAGGGGGAATAATTCCACAAAGTTCCAAAAAGCAAAACTTGAATTTGCTGTGCACCAAGTACTACAGTGAATCCATACAAATTAAGGGATGTGTAGCTATTATAAGTAATCTACAGATGATTTAAAGCATATCGGAGGATGTGCGTAGGTTATATGCAAATACTATGCCACTGTATATCAAAGACTTGAGCAATTCTTGATTTGAAAATAGCATGTCCTTTATGGCCAGAAAAAGCAAATACTTTCAGTCAGTAGATTAACGTTATTTAGGGAACAGCTACCTGAATGAAATTGAGAAAATTCATGACAAGAAGAGCAAAATATTCTTTTCTAGTGAACCTGTTTGAATGCCATAGGGAAAGTTGTCCTTTTCATGTTTTCAACCTCCTCAAACCACAGAATCAAGGATGTAGTATATAGCTGGAATATCTATCCATGGCAAATGTTTATCTTATTTGTATAACAATCTAGCAAGGGTGGTTAGTACTGTCATACCACATTGTACGGACAAGGAAATGAAGCCACCAAGTGATTCAGTTACTTGCTCAATGTCACATAACAAGTTGTGGCACAGAGAGGATTAGAACTCTCAGCCTCTGGGTTTTTAGTTCATTTCTTCATCTGTGAGTCACCCTTCTCCCTTTCTCTCTCTCTTTCTCTCTTTCCCTTCCTTTCTCTTTCTTTTCTTTTGACACCTGAGCTTATGGGTCTTCAAAATTCAATTTCCAAAGATGCTTAATCTTATGAACAAATGCAGAATGGCCAAGACCAAGCCTTTCGTTATCTACAGGTACAGGGTTCTGATGGAGCGGTTCTGGAGATACGTCCACTGATACCCAGCAGGAAGCCTCATCTCTTGATTACCAGGAACCAGAAAGGCGGGGTCTACTCATTTGGTCTCAATGAACAATTGCTGCACAAAAGCCCAGAAGAAGGGGAAAGCCCCAGCCCTAAAGCCCAAAACTCAGGAAGGGCCTGCCTACACCAGGAGCCAGTTCGAGCAGGCACAAGCAAGGAGCACGGCCTCACCAAAGGAAGATTTAGGAGGTGAGCCACACCCATGTAATTTCGTACCACTTACACAGCAGCTCCCCATACATCAGCTCATTTGTATTCACAACCCCCGAGGCAGGTATTATTGACATCATTCCATTTACAAAAAAGAAGAGGATCTTAGGCTCAGCAATGTCACATGACTGGATCACACACTTAGTAAATGGCACAGCCAGGACCAGAGCCCAGGTCTGCTGGATCCAATCCCATGTTCTTCTCTAACATCTCACAGGAAGAATTCGTCTCACTGCTTTTTAAAAGATGTTTCTTCTCTTTCCTTCCTTCTTTCTTTCCTGCCCTTCTTTCCTCCTTTCCTTCTTTCCTCTCTTCCTACTTCCCTCCCTCCCTTTCTCCCTTCCTTAGGAATTTCTTCTGATGAGTTTTATTACAAAAATAAGATCAGATAACATTTATTGAATGCCTGTTGTGTGCTAAACACCTTACATGGAGTTTCCCTTTACTGTTCTCTCCAATATGGGGGTGAGAAAACTGAGACACTAAGAGAGAAGTGACACCCACAAGTTGGCTGGTAACATGTCGGTCTAGGACTTAAACCCAGGCAGTCTGACCTCAGAATCTACTCTCTCCAGATCATCTCTACCATCCATCTCATTCAAAATGAGCAAAATTGCTTGATTCTTACATTGACCAGCAAATTGGTGGTAGGCAGAGTTTTTGGGAAAACATCATTTTCACTTGCTGGGGCCCTCACCAATATTATGCATGAGACCTTTTTCTGAGCTAAGTTTTTTCTTTTTTAAGGGCATCAAAAGACTAGTAACTCCTTTTTATTTTCTATTCCGGATAGTGCTAACTGACTTTCAGATATTATTCATATTGGTTTCAGCACTTGAGATTTCTTCATCATATCAAATGTCTGAACAGTTCTGATCTCTGTTATTTGGGAATATGAACACAAAGGAAGTAGCCTTTAACTTATAGCTAAACTTTATGGACACAATTGGTGGAAGGTTTCAGAGGTGGAAACTTTTCAGCACCTTTTACTACGTCCTCTGGAAGAATTAACTGGCAGTGGTAGCATCTAATCATCATTCTGCTGTTTGATTATAGGCACATTCAATGGTCAAGTACCTTGCTGTAGTCTAAGAGCAAAAGTAAAACTACAGGCAACTATAATTCCTGGACTAAGAAATTTCTCAGAAATTATTTAAGTCGTACATGTTTCATTTGTTGTAATAGGTATGCTTTATCTTTCTGAGAAAGGTATACACAGCTCTTGTGTGGCTTAACTCAAGTACACATGTCTGTAGTCAAAATCTGCTAATCCCATTGGTTTCCCCTGTGAAAGCGATAAAAGTCATTTTATAGCATTGAGGGTCTTTTGGAGCTATAAAAGGGAATTTATCCAAGGGGTTTTCACTATCTTTTATACAAACTATATGTGGGAAAGGACTTGCTTTTTCCTCTCACTCTACCATAAGCCAACACTTCTATTGTTTACAAAAATTAATTACTAAAAAACAAATGAAAAGGCAACATACTATATACATACCCAGATTTTTTTAAACATAAAATCACTTTTATCTTATTACCATAAGTTTTAAGATGTTTAGTTCTCAATCTTTGTACTTTTCACAGACCTCTAATCAACACCCCCAGGATTTGTATCAGAGGACTACACTTTGAGTAGATCCAGTTGAGAACATGTATAGGAAACATATCACTTGCTCTTATTAATAATTTAATTGATATCTTGAAATCAACCTGATGTTTCTATGAAGGTGGTTTGAGATGTGGTCATCCAAGACCCTTCACCAGCTTTAAAATTCTGTTGGTTTTTTAGAAGGCTTTTAAACAATATGTATCCACAGTCATAAAATATTCACATTCTTGACGCTGTAATTACACTTTTAGGAAACTATCTTAAGGAAATATTACTTATGCACAGAGGGACTCAGTAATTAAACTTTTAGGAATCTACTTTATAGAAATAAAAGCATGCATGCACAGAAGAGTTAATTGTAGGTTTATTGAAAATAACTAAAGACTAGCAACAATGTAAAGTCCCTGAATGGGAAGAATATAGAGCAAATTACGTTTCATGCTGCTCAGGGAAGCTCCTCTTTCTTACATACCATACTAGGTCAAGTTTCCCCAAGAGTTCCTTCTCATGGTTCATGTGCGTTGCCTTGACTAAATAAACATCTGTGTAATTATTTAATATATTTCTAATACAAGGCCCTGTTTCTAATTGTTTTCTCCAACATATTCCCAACACTTGATATAATTTCTGGCATACAGTAGCTGTTCAATAAATGTTTGTTGAATGAATAAACACATTATATATGAATAAATTCTAATCACTTGGAAAGATTTCATGATATGATATAAAGTGACAAAATTAGGATGCCAGACTGTATTAATTCAAAGAGTAATTAAATTAGGAGTACCATTTTATTTCATTTAGCAAGAACTTGTCAGAATAGTATCAGGAAGGCTAAAAGATTAGCCATAGCCGAGGCTTGTAAAAAAAAAATGAGAGTCAGTAATTTTAAGTCAGCTGTAAGTGTCAGCTTTTTAAAGGTATAATTGAAACAAGGAGAAAAGCAAAGAATATTGCTTGGGAAAGGGAAGAGAGAAAGTAGAAATGCCCAATGACTGTTTTACTTCTGTGCTATTCAACAGAAAGTCTGGTGTTTAACCTAGAGAGGGTTTTGAACAAACCATGTAAAGAGGAAATTTCAGTGCCAGATAGGCAAGAAGTTAGTGAGAGAGGGGCTAGTCATTTCAAGTGGCCTCAAGCATCCAGGTTCATGTGAATTGGATTCCAGGGCGTACAGGAATATCAGAGACACCCATGATCATCTTTAAGAGATGAAAGAAATTAGAAAAAATAGCAAATGACGGAAGAGCATGAGGCCTTATCAGAGAAAGTGATTTTTGCTCTTTGTTGCTACAGAGAACAGAAGTAAAACCAATGGATGTCAGTTGTAGGTAAACAGAGCTAAGGATCAACATAAGGGGGAAAATATTTAACTAGCTGCTATCACCATTCAGCACTTCACAATGCGGCCATGTGCACCTCCGGTGCTCCATACCCTTCTGACAGATGCGATGGAGGAGGGATGGGGTTGTTAGTCCAGGCAACCTCTGTTATCCCTGCCAATTTGAGGAAGTTCTCTCATTCTTTCTGGCAGCCCAAGCCACAAAGTCACAGCTTTGCCTCCAGTACCAGTGAGCCTGAGTGTTTTAGTAAGCACCCTCCTTCATTTCCATCACCAGCTTAAGCAACTGCAGACATCTCATCAGTAAAACCAAGAGTACATTATGGCTTGTGGAGCAAAATCCACAGATGGTCACACTGGAAATGACTGTGATTCAGCCTTTGCTCACCCCAACACCAGTCCAACCAAAATAAGCAGGATGCAAACTAAAACACAGTCCAGGTGCCCTTTCCATTCTTCATTTTCACTTTGCTTATCTTCTAGTTTTCCTAGTTACAAATAATTAAACAGCCAATTGGTTCTGGAACTGTATCACTAATGGTCTGTAGAGATAGTATTGAGGGATTCACTGAATTTAGAAAGACCCAAAAAGGACTGTCTATCAAACTTCAAAGGACTTAACCCATTTAAAACACACCAAAAACCTTTGGAGATAAAATGCAGCATAGACTAAAGACACTGAACAGCTTGAAGATAAGATACACAATCTCAAAACCTTCCAGGGAAGCTGTGAATATGCTATCAGGATCATCTCCCAAATATGCAATTTACTGTGAAAATCTAATCAGTCATTGAGCAAACATTTCCCTGCACTGATAAGAGATTGGGGTAGGGGTGAGAGGAGATGGAAAAGGGGACATGCAAGAAAAAGGGACAGTTAATAACTGGTGTTGATCTCTCATATCCTATCAACACAACTCTCTTCTGCTCTTCAAAAATCATTAAAAATGACAACATACAAAGCCAGATAGGCCAAGAGTGAACCACTGAATTTTGGAAACAAAGGAATCAAGTTACTCATATGGAATGCAAATCTGCTTTTTACCGCCTTTATCTGGTCTACATTCCAAGGCACCTTAAGAAGGTTAATAAACAAATAATCGTGTCAGAAACCAAGCTGATCGCACAGCAGGCACAGCTAGAACTCTCAAGATCCTCTTCTACTACCAAGATTGACTATTAATGATTTTGTCCAGGTGTTCCCCATTGGTAAACATCCATTCCATGTTAAGACATTCATGCAGTAGGTGCTAGGAATGCAAAGGTGAAAACACACTGTCTCAGCCTCCTAACACATACTCTCTCAAGGTGCTCCATGCAATGTGCTTTTTATAAGCCAATCATTTTGCTCTACTAAAAGTTTCCATAAAGTCCATTCTCTGACCTATTGATTAGACCCTTCTCCCAGTTATAGCAAAGTGCTATGATGTGACTTGCTCAGTTTCTAATACCTGGAACCAAAACCTAACACCTGTATAACTAGGGCATCTTAGACAGCACGGCTCAGGTATAATATTTAGGAATGGTGGATGTTCAGGAGGACCATTTGCAGGGTAGAAAGTGGGGGACATTTCTCTGACTCTTTGCCACATCATTAGCTTCAAATGGAAAATAAGGTTACAAAGCAAGGACCTGGAATCACAGGGACTTGTAGCTTCCCAGATCCGCTTTTTATGAAAAATGCTTCAGCAACCACAGCACCCGCCTTTCTGTCATTGGTTCGTTTTCTTTCTGTTTTTGTTTTTATGTTCTAGTCATCGTGTACTTGATGATTTCCAGCTTTTATTTGTTATTGCCTCTGTACATTTTCGATTCTTTTTAATTTTGTTTTTAACTGACACAATCATTGTACATGTAGATGGGGTACATTGTGATGCTTTGATACACGTTTACATTGTGTAATAATCAAATTCGGGGATTTAGCATATCCATCATCTCATATATTTATTATTTCTTTGTGGTGAGAACATTCTAAATTCTCTCTTCTGGCTATGTGGAAATTACAACACAAAATTGTTAATCACAGTCACCCTCTGTGCACTAGATTCTATTCCTCCTACCTAACTGTAACCTTTTGCCCGTGGACCAGTCTTTCCTCACTTCCCTCTCTCTACCTCTCCCTAGCCTCTAGTAACCACCATTCTACTCTAGACGTTCATGAGATCAACTTTATAAGATTCCATATATCACTGTGAACATGCAATATTTACCGTTTGATGCCTGGCTTATTTTACACAATGTCCTCCAGGGTCATCCATGTTTCTGCAAAGGACAGAATTTCATCCTTTCTCTGGCTCAATAGTACTCCATTGTGTATACATGCCACATTTTCTTTATCCATTTTCCATTGATATACACTTGATTCCATATCTTGGCTATTGTGAGTAGTGCTGCATAAATATGGGAGTGGAAATGTCTCTTCGATATACTGATTTCATTTTTGGAAACACACATACATATATATATAATATATATTACTATATGCTACGTATATATTATATATACATAGATACATATATATATCCAACATTGCTGAGATTGCTAAATCATATGGCAGTTCTATTGATAAGTTTTACTATTATTGTAAAAATTGAAATACTGGCATGATTACTTTTCTATTTGTGATGATTCCAAAGGAGCTTACTTAGTTCACTTTTGCAGTTCTTGCAGGCAACTGCTATTATAAAGTGGAGGAACATGATAAATTATCTGAATAGATCTTTTCCTTTTAGGGAGACATACTAAAGAACATCAGAGAGGTGAAGTGATTGCCTCAGGTCACACAGCTTGTCAGAGACAGAGCCAAGCCTAGAAAGTCTGCTCTCTGGACACCTGGTCCAGACTTTTTTTCTATTTCTACTATATTTTTTGTATTTTATACTCTCATAACTTGGAATTACATACATATAAAGTTTATTTACAGATGTTTTATAATTGAGACATTTTGACCCCTTGGTTCAGATATTTTTCTCATAACTTGGAATTGGCAAAGCTAATTTGTACCTCAGTTCATGGATATCTGGAAATTGACTTCCTCTGATAAAGCCAGCCTGATCATTGTGCCACTCTTTGGAGTGGAACAGAAAACCTGATGAACAGCCCCTTCAACAGGCTGTTCCCCACTGCCAGGAATGAGGCCCCGTCATAGGCCCTCATGCAGCAAGACGGTGGGATGAGCAGAGGCCCAGCTAGGCCAGAGAGAGCAGGATGGGGCTGGAGCTCCAGAACAGAGGCAGCCTGCAGGGAGGGTGAGGTCAGCGAGAGCAGGTGGGAGGCAGAGGGAGGAGGGAGCCAGGGGAGGAAGGGCAGAAGCAGGTACCTTAAGGTAGACGATCCGGAGCAGAGTCAGAAGTGAAATAAAGAAGGAAGGATGAGGCAAACTGAATCAAGGCAGGCAGCCAAGAAGGCTAGAGTTCAAGGGCATCTGTCTTGCCAGGGCACAGGCCAGGCAGGACTTCGGGACTCTGAGTTATCAAGAGTTAGGGAGTCTGGCACTGAAGTCAGAGACCGTGTCTGCCTGCTCATCTTGTGCCTCAGCACCCTACACACGAGGGGTCTTCAGATATCACAGGAAGGACAAAAAGAGAAGGAGGGAGCTTCAGGAGCCCAAATCAGAGTTTGGTTATTTTAGCGGGTAAGATCAATTAAAAAGTCTGGACAACAACAAAAATGAGACAAAACTGCGTCAAGATTCCTGATAAACAGCACACACTTCTTTCCAGAATTAGCAAAGTAGGAGGTGGCTGGGCACAGTGTCTCACACCTGTAATTCCAACGCGTTAGGAGGCCAATGTGGATGGATCACTGGAGGTCAGGAGTTCAAGACCAGGCTGGCCAACAGGGGGAAACGCTGTCTCTACTAAAAATACAAAAATTAGCTGGGCATGTTGGTGCATGCCTGTAGTCCCAGCTACTCAGGAGGCTGAGACACAAGAATTGCTTGAACCCGGGAAGCAGAGGTTGCAGTGAGCCGAGATCATGCCATTGCCCTCCCAGCCTGGGAGACAGAGCAAGACTCTGTCTCAAAAAAAAAAAAAAAAAAAGAACGAAAGAAAGAAAAGTGGGAGGTGAGATCATAGCCAAAGGCAGAAAGGAGACAACAAGACAGGAAGACAGGCTGGAGGGCGAGAAAGTGATTTTATTTTCACTGTTTATGCATGGAACCCTCATTTTCTACCACCTGGGACACATGTCAAGACTTGATAAAGATGCTTTCGATGACAATTTTTGTTGTTAAGCATATCACGTTGATAGTAGATTATTCCATGTTAGCTGGACTTAGGCCTTATCTAAGAATGGCTGATGCAATCTGTAAAGAAAGATTCCCATAGGATGACGATTCAGCCAGAAACAAACACCCAACCAGAGCCCCCTTCAAACCCAGTGCTTCCTAAGACTTTATCTACGTCCGGATGCAAGGAGCTGCTCCTCTCCTTGGATCCTGCAGGCCCAGCCCACCCACTGCCTGAAAATAACAGGGAGAACAGGCACAGGACCAAGACCTTCTCCTGAATTTTAATCCTTAATATTCAGCCTGAAGACTAGGCCTCTGCTGACCTTGAACCTCACCTTCCCGCATGTTTTCATCTATCTGGCTCTTAGAGGGAGGCCTGCCCTCAGCAATGGTGAGCTCCAATTCTTCCTTTACAGCCTCCTCTCCACACGAGGATTCTATGCTGTCTCCTCTCATTCCCAGACCTTTTCCTCCAAATCTCCTAAATCCTACGACTATTAACCCTGAGCTTGAAGCTGTTCTCTGCCCAGTGTTCCCCTGCCCCTGGACCCTAGTCCAAGTCACCTGACTCTCCCAAAAGAAGTTAATTGAGTTATCCAAGATCACACAGATTGATAATGGCACAACTCAGAGCTAAAAATGCTGCTACAGTGTCAGAAACAGGTTAACACTGATAAATATATATTTGAGGAAATTAAAAATTGCCCAAAAAACGTAAGAATTTACAAAACTCATAAAATATAGTATCCAAGGTCAAGAAGGTTATAGGCTTTAAAGACTCAGTTCAAGATACCACCACAACGATAAGAGCCGTCAGGGATGGTTATTGAAAGATCCATACCGGTGACTTAAGAAAACCACTTCCTTGGGAACTGCTAGAAGGAGCTAGAACAGTATTGCTCAAACTGTGTTCTATGGAGCATTGAATTCTTGGGATGTGAATTAGCACGCCTTGACAAAATAGTTTCATAATCAGGTTAGCTTAGGAGGCATACTCTATATCTTCCTTGATATTCCCAGTACATTTAAGTATATTTAATGTCCTAAGAAGTCGTATAGTAAAGACACTTGTTATACTTGATTTAACCTAATCTTTTCTACGTTTCCTTGATGACTGCTCACTGCCTCTCTCTCTCTCTCTCTCTCTCTCTCTCTCTCTCTCTCTCTCTCTCAACAGACTACCTATTTGTCCTGAGAACGCAGTTTGGGAAATTCTGAGCCAGGTTTATTTAACAGGTTTTTAAAACCTCCTGATTCTTTAAACTTAATTATTAGCTAGAATGAACCAAACTACTGGCTTTACTCAGTTCATGGGATGATCATAAATCCTATGCCATTAGATTCTCTGACACATGCTCTGCATTGAAATGCATCCTAATTCAGTGCATTCATTTAAAAAAAAAATCTCTAGGATCTAACGAAAGGAATGGAGAGTAATCACATCATTCTAAAATCCTTCCTTTGCAGTCATGCAGTCACAGCTCCAAAGACTCTGGGTTTTAGAGTGAGAGCTATAACTGCTGTGGAAGAATTCGTGCCCAAAAGCACATCTTTCTGGGGAGGCAGAATATCACAGGCCCGTAACACCCGAGTGCTGTAACAGGCACTAGAGGTTGGCAATAGATTCTAACATCTCATAAACTAGAAAGCAGCCTCAGGAAGGTTGGCAACTGCCAAACCCATAGCTAAACAGTGGTGGGGCTGGGATTAGAACCCAGGCATTTTGGTTCATCTGCCAGGAAATTTTTCCTGTCCTAGAATTATCTGCTCGTCTCAGAAAGAAAGAGCTCAGTCCTCTTCATCCTGAAATCCACCATAGGAAAGGCAAGAAGGAAATGCACCAAAATGTTAACTGTGATTGACACTGAAGTGGTAATTTTTCTTTGTTCTATTTTTTCTGCATTGACCAAAATATCTACAAAGGATATATATTGCTTTTATGCCAGAACAAAGTTATGTTAAAAACATCTAAAAGGCCAGAAGGTAAAGTACATACCCTGGAAAGCATCGTGTATGTGGCTCCGCTCCTAGTTGTTGACCAAAATAAGCAGCGCTAATGAAATGCCATGGCATTTCCCTGTGCCAAGGGAGGCATTAGGCTGTGATCAATGGATGACTCACGGAGGCAGCGTGTGGAGGCCTCCCTGCTGGCTGCTGGCAGGGCATCAGCTCTCTCTGGTAGGCATCATGCTGCTGTTGCTTCACCCTCCGACTGGTGCGCAACAGAGCCCTGCTTCATTGCATTTGGTAATTTCCTCTTAAAGCATGTGTATCGAGTGGGCTTTGAATGGCTCCTCTGTGATTTCTAAACTCAACCTAAGTGAATATACAACTTTAATTGGAAAAAAATTGCTTGACGTTGCCTTTCTGTATTTATACACCAGCCTCCCACCTAGTAAAAACTTCTCTTCAGCCTGTGTCTAGAAACAATACTTTTAGTATTTTAATGCCTATTTTGGAGTCTCAGCAGGTTGTGCCTTGTTTACATATAAGGAGTGAGTGTGTCCGTGTGTGCACACTTGTGTGTATGTATGTGTGCATGCATGTGTGAGAAAAAGCTAATAACTTAGATCCTTCAATTCTGAAGAGAATAATTTGATAATCCCTTCAATCAAATAGCATGTGTTCAGTCACTTCTACAATATGTATTTACTACAGTTTTCCAAACACTGTATGTGCACTGTACCTTAAAGTACTCTGAATCTTGGACTATTATCATTCTTCTTAAAAGGAGCAGCTGAGGTGTCTTTATGCCCATTGTTTCCATCAACACCTCCTCATTTCTACTCTTCTCTGCCTGACAATAACCACAACTCTGTGCTTCACAGCTTCCTGTTTGAGAACAAAGTCACTGTTCCTTCCCCTATGTCACCCTAACCTGTCCTCCCTCCCATAGTCCCAGAGTATGTTGGGTCTTCCCTGCCAGCCCCTGACCCAAAGCCAAGATCCTCCTCCCTGGTTTTGAATCCATCTCATGTCATTTTATCTCCCCAGGGTCCTTGATGCATTAATCACCTCTCCTGGACACTGGATCTTTAATTCTCTTTCTTTTACCAGCTTTTCCTGTCAGTTTATAAGCTTGTTCAGTTCTCACCCATCTTAAATTACTGCCCCTTAACCTTACATGGTCATCTGGTTATTGCTTTCTCTCTCCTGTTCTCTTTTCCTCAAGCTTTTCTGATGATGAGACTGAACTCACTGTCTCCATTTCCTCAAGTCACATTCTGTTCTCCCTGGAAGCAACCTGGCTCCCACAGTCAAACCACTGAGAGGGTTTCTGCAAAGATTACCAATGATGAGACATCGTCTTCACTCCTCAAGGTGCTGGACATCTTCCTTGCCTTTGACCCTAATGACTGTGCATGCCTTGAGACACTCTACTCATATGCCTTCTAAGACCCCACCTTCAGCCTTGCCTTCTTACACTGACTGTTCCGTCTCAGCCTCTTCCATTGGCCCTTCTTTCTAGATATGCTCCTTAAACATGGAAGTTTCCAATGTTTCATTCTCCAGCTTTTTATTCTAGATTCACTTCCCTTTTTATGCTACACCTTGGGTGATTTAACCCACTTCTGTTTATGCTGATGGATTCCAAATATACTCTCTCCAAGTCAAAGTCCTCCTGTTCTTGAGCTATAGACTAATTCTAAGTGTCTGCTTGATATCCTAACTTAGATGCCCGCTGGCACCTTAAAGTCAATATGTTCCAAATCAAACTTATTATCTCCCCAACATCCCAAACTTACAGCTTCTTCTACTATTCCTCATGTTAGTTGGAAAACCATCACAAGAGTGACCAACCACCCTTATTTTCCCAGGACAGAAGGGCTTCTGAAGATGTAGGACTTTCAGTCTTGAAACTGTCACAATCCAGGCACACAGAGATGGTCTCCCTAACCACCACCCACCCATCATTGGGTCTAGAACCTTAAAGTCACCTTTGACTCGGCCCCTTTCATCTTCATCTTCCATCTGCCTGTCCTGCTAATTTAATTTCCTAAATAGTTATTAAATTCCCATTTTTCTTTCCAACCCTAGCTCATGCCCTGACCATCTCTTGCCAGCTTTACTGCCCTAGCTTGCTGAGTATTCTCTTCACTGTCAGCTTTCTTCCCTTTTTGATGTATGCTGTATTCAACTGCAGAAAGGATAGTTTTAAACACCAGTCTCACCCCACCTTTGCCCTGCTTAAAGCATTCCATGGGCTTCCCATTGCTTGGGATAAAGCCCAACCAAGTTGATATGTCAAAGTTCTCCATGGTTATTGTAATGGGCTTTGCATTACTATAAAGGAGTACCTGAGGCTGGGTAGTTTACAAAGAAAAGAAATTTATTTAACTCATGGTTCTGCAGGTTGCACAGGAAGCATGGCACAAGCATCTGCTTCTAGTAAACACCTCAGGAAGATTCCAGTCATAGGAAAAGGGAAGCTGGCATCACATGGAGAGAGAGAAAGTGGGGGAGATGCCAAGATCTTTTAAACAACTAGGTCTTGCGCGAACTAAATAGAGTGAGAAACTAGGTGTGATGGCTCATGCCTGTAACTCCAGCACTTTGGGAGGCTGAGGCAGGCAGATCACTAGGTGAGGATTTCAAGACCAGCCTGGCCAACGTGATGAAACCCCACCTCTACTAAAAAATATACAAAAAATTAGCTGGGCATTGTGGTACGTGCCTGTAATCTTAGCTACTCAGGAGACTGAGGCAGGAGAATCAGTTGAACCCAGGAGGTGTAGGTTTCAGTGAGCTGAGATCACACTACTGCACTCCAGTCTGGGTGACACAGCAAGACTTCATCATACGTATATATATATATATATATATATATATATACATAGAGTGAGAATTCAGTCATTACTGCTAGGATGGCACAAAGCCCTTCATGAGATATCTGTCCCCATGACCCATGACCCATATACCTCCCACTAGGCCTCACCTCCAACATTGGGGATCAAATTTTAACATGAGATTTGGAGGAACAAATATCAAACCATATCAATGGTCCACCAATTCCTGGTCTCACCTGTGTCACACATTGCGCTTTATGCAGGTATCTACACAGGCCAGACTGCATATCCTGAGCTCTTGCTGTGACCTTTTCCTGGCATGTTCTATCTCTACCTCATCTCCCTTTGTCAACTGGTTAACTCGTCAAGATTCATCTGAGGTTCAAGACTCAACTCCTCCCACATCATTACCTGCAAGAGACCTTCCATGACATGCTCACTCTGCAGGTGGGTTAGCTGTCACCCAGATCACCTCCACGGTCCACTCAAATAATCTCCTTACAGGTCAGTCTTTCCCTCTGGGCTGCCATGTTCATAGGAGTACACACAGCATTCTCCTTGCCTCTGTGTCCATTGCATCTAGCACTATGCCTGGCATAAGAGAGGCCTCAACAAACATTTGTGGAACTTATCTATCTATCTGAGGTGCAGGCTGGTGGCCAGCAGGTCAAATCCAGCCCATAGTCATGGTTTGTTTGGCCTACAGGATGGATTTTTATTTTTATATACCAATGTTAAAAATCATGAGATCTCATACAAAAATCCCAAATTCTGGAATCTTAATATCTGGAAACATTCGGTTCCTATTTTGTGTAGTAGCTGACCTCACGAGAGAGTACCTGCCACCATCTTAGCCCACATCTCACTCTGAGCCTACATCTCTTCTGGATGCTGGTGGGGAGCTGCTGCAGAATCTTTTGGTTGAGTTTCATTTGGAGGAGCTTCTCAGCATTTGCTCTTCCTTAAATAGTGAACTGATGGTTTGGAGACCAATTTGGTTGTCCTGGAATGTTTAGGGTGAACAAGAAACCCACACTGACCACAAAATTGTGATCTGGTTTTCTGTCTAGATTTCTATCTAATATCTAAATTTTTATGCTGTAACTCCTACCCTCAATTTTTGAAACTCAAAGAATGTTATCTTAAATATTCTTTCATACATTTTCTCCGAAGAGCTCTAAGAGAAGATGGTAGTGATATTATCATCTTCAAACTAGCACTTTCCTCACTGCTTTCTCATTTTATTCTTACCTCTGTGGCAGTAAGTCACAGGGTCTTGACATGAGAGATTCAATTTTATAAGCATATTGAATTTTCGCCACAGGTATGATTGTTTTCAGAGTAAACAAACAACAATCACAGGCACACAGACACCTCAAGAGCTTTATACATCTTAACTGTTAACAGCTGTATGAATTTTAATGATTCAGAAAAAGTTTATTTTTCACCACAGGCCCAGATGGAAATCGCTGTCATCAGGAATAGGTGAAATCCCCAGCTGAGATAAAGGAGCAGATTTCTAGGCAGAGGAAATCAGAGTATGACCTACTGATGCTGCCATCTGTTCCCCTATGTGAACTCGAGAGCTGGGAGGCTCCTGTGGGACCCAGGGAACCACCCAGCTGTGGGTTTGTGTTTTATTGGATTTAAATCAGTCAAGGTTTCTGACTTCCAGACTTCCAGAGTCAGTCTACAATGTTTGGCTCTATGAGACATTGCTACTATATACTTTTTGATATTTTTTATTAATAATAAATTAAAATTATTTGGGATCACTACAGATACCACCCAACATACTTGATTCAAGATTTCTGAACAGGGACTTCAGGGTGTCCTTCTATTTCAGATGGCCTTCTCTGGAATAGTGGGCCAGCTCCTCCTTTGTGACTTTGGAACTGTTCTGCAGCAGAACTGACAGACAAGAGAAGGTGCAGAGTAGCCTGATAATCCCATAAGCTGTGATGGGAAAAATCCACTGTGGGCTGAGATTCCTTTCTCATTGGGTGGAATCTCCAAATCGCCGCATGCTCTTTTGTTGCAATACCCTGAAGACTGATTTTCATGTTTCTCCCCAAGAACCTCCCACTGAAGAAAGGCTAAATGCCAGACACTGTCTGCCACAAGGAGAGCTTGGTCTTCCCACTATCCCTTTCCCTCTTGCCAAAAACACTCCGGAAACTCCCTCTGAAGTCATGCATCTCTCTTCTGGACTGCTACCCTGCCTGTGCATGCCTGTGGCCACCAGCAGCTGGGCACAGCAACTGAGGGGCAGACATCTGCTCTGTAACAACAGCGGAGATGAATCTTTATTTTAATGAGACATAAGAGATGGGCCACATGAGGAGGAGCAGCATCAGGTTTTTCTAAGGGCAGACTGCAGACATTGTTTGCCTACCTTGTCCCTTTACCTGGTGCCCAGGATGAGGCACCATGACTAGTCTGAGCAAGCTTTTTGAGGCTTACTAAACTCCTTTTCCTTGGCGGTAAACTTCCTTCATGCATTTCTAAGTAAGAGAGGATGTCAAGATCATACCCACATCAAGCTAGGGGAGGTAACCAATTCAAAGTCTCACTTCCTGCCCCAAGTTTTATTGCATAAGTGGGATGATATTTAGGAGTTTCATTTGAAGAAGAGAGAGCCTGGTTTGGCCATGGTTTTTGAACACACCCACTACATGCTTCTGCCTGGCCTAACCTACCCTTGAACTACAGACAGAGCAGTACAAGCCAACCAGGCCCATATGCCATTACTGTAAGCACTAAATGACCATGGTTCCTCTTTCCTTGCCAATGTGAAACTAACATATTTCAGCATGTACTTCTACCTTGGATTACACAGGAAGATCAGCTTAACAATTGCTTCTCAGACATGCTAACAAATTCATTTCAGCAAACACTTATTTATCACTGGCTGTGTACTGGACATTAATCCAAGATGAAATAGATGCAGTCCCTGACCATAAGGAGCTTACAACTTTAATGTATGGAATTAGACAAATGCACACCCAAATATGGATTAGTGGACTGGAATACGAATGCAAATAAATTCTCTAGAATGCAACCCAGAGATATAAAGCAATGAAAATATTTGCTATAATGGTTAAACACATGTGGAGAACAAATC
Organism: Cheracebus regulus; assembly: GCA_963574635.1. Taxonomy (NCBI): domain Eukaryota; kingdom Metazoa; phylum Chordata; class Mammalia; order Primates; family Pitheciidae; genus Cheracebus; species Cheracebus regulus. The sequence goes on along the minus strand of CAUYQU010053673.1, from coordinate 52,481 downwards.
AAGAATGTCTACTATCTATATTATTAGAAATCTAGAAGGAGATGATAGAGGGAATGATCAAGAAATAATACTCAAAGATATAATAACTGAGGATTTCTCAAACATTAGGAATTCCAAAAAATCCCAAATAGATTAAGTAAATTTGCAAACAGTCCATTATGGTGAAACTGTGAACATCAAAGACAAAGAGATCATCTTAAAACTATCCAAAGAGAAAATACACATTTCCTACAAAGGAAAAGCAATTAGGAAAATACTAGCTTCTCCATGATAGCAGTAAGCCAGAAAAGACAGGGGAGTAGTATCTTCAAGATAGTACATAACCATCTAGTTAGAATCATATGACCTCAAAGCAATAATAAAATAATTTCGGCCATGATAGGGATTTAAAAGTTATAAGTAATGTGCTCTGAGAACGCTAAGGGAGGAGCAGTAATCGTGCATGGATGGTGGTGTTGAGGGGTGGTGAGAGCTGGGGAGTGAGGAGACAGGACTGCAGCCAGTGACAGGATCCCTTTGTTTAAATGAGGAAAAGGCTCTACCTCAATTCCAACACAGTTCTGCTCAAGGTGCCCAGAGTGTACACTGTAGGCAAGATCCCAATTCTTCCAGACTCTTCAGCTTGGTGGCCTTACATAAGGCACAGTCTGCACATCTGTATCTTCTGCCCTGAGAGAAGGTGCTCCAGACAGTGCAGTCTGAGCAAAGGCATAGCCTAGAGGTCCACATGGAAACACGATGGTATGTTCAAGCAATACAATACTTCTAATAGCTGCATTCCGTAAGTGCGAGTTCTTCCTGGTGTTCAGGCTCATGCACTGGACTGGATAGAAGAACACTCATTCCCATGAGTGGAACATGCAGCACACAGGTAAGCTAAATAGGAGCTTCAAGGCTGATAAAGCCCTTCCAGAATACAATCAATATGGTTTCCAAGGACATCAGGGACTAGTAGAATTCTAAGCCTGAGAAGGTCAGACACCGTTATACAAGTCCCTCCACATCTCCAACAAGGCCCCAGTGTAGCCTTGCTGTTGCTCCCCACACCCCTGGCAGGCCCTCTGCTCATTTACACTTCTCTACTCCATGCCATGGAAATACAAGGAGTTAGGAGCTATAAAGGATTTCTTGTGAGTCCTACACCTCAGCCTGTATTTGCCCACTCCTATGGCGACAGAGTATTATAAAGTACTGAAGTCCCCAAGAACCTTTGAGGTCATTCAGTACTTCCTCACAGCCAGTGTAGAATTTCCTGTACAACGTCTGTGACCAAAGCCCATCCCTTTCCTGCCCAAGCTTTCCCAGGACCAAAGGCTCACAGCCTGTGTCATCATGACGAATCTTCTCTCCAAGATGTCAACTCTCATTTCTTCCTATGTCTGTCTTCTCCAAGGAAAAGAGCTTCAGTCTTTCCCTTGAGGGACTACATCCTAATCATTTGAATATTTGGCAAAGTAGCTACACTCACCCCAATCACAGGTTTTATCTCACTACACCGTAAAGCCCTTCACTGCTGCCTCACAAGAGTACCTTGAAGGCAAAGAACATTTCTTGTTATCATTGCCAACAAGGTCTGGAGTACTAGTGGCTCCTTGACGGACATTCACTAAATTACTTCTGAAAGAATAGGCTTTCAGATCATCCAACTCATCTTTTTCTTTCTTTTCTTTTCTTTTTTGAGACAAAGTCTCACTCTGTCGCCCTGGCTAGAGTGCAGTGGCATGATCTCGGCTCACTGCAATATCTGCCTCCTGGGTTAAAGCAATTCTTCTGCCTTAGCCTCCCAAGTAACTGGGATTACAGGCATGAACCACCACGCCCAGCTAATTTTTTTATTTTTAGTAGAGATGGAGTTTCCCCATGTTGGCCAGGATGGTCTCTATTTCCTGACCTCATGATCTGCCCATCTTGGCCTCCCAAAGTGCTGGGATTACAGGAGTAAGCCACCGCACCTGGCCCCAACTCATCTTTCTTTGGACATGCTAGAAAGATGAGTTTTCTTTTCTGACTTAGAAAAATATGAAATCTAGAACTCAATACAGGCAACCTCAATGTGTGTGTGTGTGTGTGTGTGTGTGTGTGTGTGTGTGTGTGTGTGTGTGTGTGTGTTGAACAAGAGAGAAGGACTACCCTCCTCTGGGGCCATAGTATTTTCCTTCTTTTCTCTCTCATATTCTCCTGGATAGCAGCAGTCTCTTTTGAGTCTTCAAACTTGTCTCTACTTTCTCATCATTTATAGGTGAATTTTCCCAAAGATGAGAAGGAGAAGCCAGGACTCAGGGAAAACCATTGCAGTCCCTCCTCTGGTTCCTTCTGCCACTGCCTCAACTCAAAGCTCTGCTGCAATGTAGATCATGTTTTTCCCAGAAAATGTAAACTTCTTAAGAAAACCGACTATCTTCCACAACTCCTAGTACAGTACTCAGCATACAACTAATTTCTGCAAGACAGTGTAGAAGCTAAGAATGGGCTCTGCAGCCAGTCACCCTGAGCTTGAATCTGAACTCTGTCACTCTCAGCTCTGTGACAGTGGTAAGTACCAAACCTCTCAATACTTCTGCTTCCTTATTTGTGAAATGGAGACAGCGATGTTACTTACCACATAGGGCTTCTGAGAGGATTGAGAAAATACATGCAAAATATCTGCTATGTAACAAGCTATGTAGTACCTGCAAAAGCATTCGCTATCATAATAATTTAATGAACATTTATTGAGCTAATTATGCGTAAATGCAAAACTACAACATGAGACAATCTTGTGCTAGGTATGTACATTTTCATACTCATTGAAAGCATTTACGGAGCCTTCTCTGTGCAAATTGCTGAGGGCATGAAGATGAATAGCACTTGGGGAGATGGTATCACTTGGGAAGGTATTCTTTTCTCACTTTTTCCCTATTACATTTGATACCAGGTGTCTCTGATGAGGTGTTAGCAGGCATCAAATCTTTAAGCACGTCCCCTAATCCTTTTGGACCTCAGTTTCCTCAACTGCAAAGCCAGTGGTTTGGCTGCTTGATCGTCTTGCTTTAAGACTGTATAACTTTATGATAATGGAGATTTGATTTTCTGAAAAAAATTGCATTTCTGTTTCAGGGATTTTCCTTCCACTCTTCTTCTCATGGACTAGGAAACATGGGAACTTAATTTTGAGGCCACAAAAGAGGAAAAACCCAAATTCCTCAACACAGACCGGCTTTGATGACACAGAAAAGAGGGAGGAGTGTTCTCTTCAGACCTGGGAAGCTGAAAGGTGACTCTCCTAGAGGCTGGTGTGCTTGAGGTCTCTGAGGGGGGCCCAGTCACAGCCCCTACAGACCAGGACAGAATAAGATGTTTTCATGGCAGGACCTGCAGAAGAAACCATCCATCTCTTGCTGCTTCAGACAAGAGACCAGCTTCTCTTGGTAGGGAGCAAATCCATGCCAAGATTCACTGAGGTTTTGCTGATCAACTGGATGGCAGCAGACCCTCTCTTTCTTCCTGGGTCCATTGAACAAATTAAAAAAAAATAGTTGATCAAACTTGAGCCATGTCCAAGTTCCTCAGGACTTTCAATGATCATTAAATTGTTATATCATTGAATAAGTTTTCAAGTACAGTGTATTAGGTAGGAGGTCGGCGAAGCACTTAAAAGTAACAGCTCTGAGGAGCTGCTTTGTCTCAGGCCAGATGAGAATGGACCAGGATGTGGGTTCTCGAGACACTAGCATCAATAACCAGGAGCTCTCAAGCATACAGATGCCTCCGTCCCCTATCAGTTGCACAGGGTTCCTTGCTAGAGCAACTTAGAAAAACAACTTAGACATCTGAAGAATAAAACTCTAAGGATACAGGGCTCCATGACTCCTTGCCAGAGCCAAGAAGGAGCTGGCTATTGACCTTGCCTGCCATCACCATTCAAGGCAGACAGAGCCTTCAACGTGCTTAACACGATGAGTCAGGAGTACAAATTCCCTTGCTCTCTCTCATTTTTCATCAGCACCACACGTGTGGGCTGGAATTTTACTAAATGACCACCCTTGCATATTGCTAACAATTGATTCATTACAGATTGTCTAGGGAAAAGAAGAGAGGAAAAACCAAACTGCAGCGTAATCCCCATTGCATATCACGGCAACCCCATACAACTAACTCTTGGTGCAACCATGTGCCAGTGCCCTATCTTCACCTCCCAGCCCCAGGTAGTCCTCAAGAGACAAAGCTCAGGAACTAATCTCAGCATCTGATGGCAACAGAATTACCATTACACCCCTTATCAGTGGGGCCAGCACTCACCAGGAAAAACTTACTCTGTTAGATAAAAACTCACAGCCTGGCGCCGTGGCTCACGCCTGTAATCCCAGCACTTTGGGAGGCTGGGGAAGGTAGATCACCGGAGGTCAGGAGTGTGAGACCAGCCTGACCAACATGGTGAAACCCCGTCTCTACTAAAAATACAAAAATTAGCTGGGCGTGATGGTGTGCACTTGTAATCCCACCTACTCGAGAGGCTGAGGAAGGAGAATTGATTAAACAGGGGTGGTGGAGGTTGCAGTGAGCTGAGATTGTCCCATTGCACACTCTAGCCTGGGTGATAAGAGTAAAAGCTTCGTATAAAAAAACAAACAAACAACAACAACAAAAAAACAAACTCACAACTCGAAAGGGACAATTCATTCTCCCTACATTCACCTCAAATATACACACAATGTTTTCTGAAAAGGAATCATCAAGAGTGAAAGCTGCATCTCAAAAAAACAGAAAAAAAAAAAACAACAACAAAACAAACCTCATTTCTCACAACTTGAAGAGGATAATTTATTCTCCCTACTTTCACCCCAACATATACATGCAATGTTTTCTGAAAAGGAATCATCTTTGTTACTTCTCTGTTGGTGGAGCTAAGCCTTGTTCTGGCATTCCTGGCAAATGCTCAGGAAACAATGTTCTGGTTGTTTTTTAAAGGAGAGACTGCTTCAGCAGGACTTGGGGAGAGAAATCTTTTGAACAGTTTCTCTTGGAAGATGCGGATGGAGGCTGCAGCGAGGCAGGCTTTCAGACAGAAGATTGTGGCGCACAGCCTGCATGGGAAAGACCACCTTCTCGTCCTGTGCATCGTTTGCACCTTCAGCCTGGTCAGGCCCAGAAAGACTGCATATCCAGTGCAAGCCGGTGGAGATGCAGCCTTTGTTTCATAACGCACAGGGTTTTTTGTTCATTCGTATTTGGAGGCAAGAGCCTGTGCAGTTTTGGCAGCCATAACCTTGCCATATGCTGAGAGAGAGCAAGCGAGGGTTGAATTACATGCTGCCTAATCTTTTGGTGTATCACAGCTGAGTCATATCCATTTTGACACTCGGAGAATATAAATAGAAAGATTTGGGGAGCAGAAATAAGAAATCTTTACCTCTTGGACTTTTTCAAGTTCTTCTGGCTAGTATGTGCTGTTTTCCTTAGCAGACTTGCCCATGATGAAACAAGGTCAGAGAAAGAACAGCCTTTGCTCAAACTTTTGAATGTCTTTGATACATTAGATTGGGAAAGACAGTTTGAAAGATAGGCAACAAGCATGTTTTACTTATTAGAACTATGTGTGTGTTCCAGGTCAGGGGTGGCAAGACGGGGGAGAAGCCTATGGGTGATGCACGTAAGACTGAAATCCTACAGGGCTTTTCCCATCCTGGTGCGTTCACAACCTCCGGTATGGGGAAGCCAGAATCATGCAGTGATTTCTGTACCAGGAATCTGAGCTCAGAAAGCATCCAGGCACAAGGCCAGACACTGGTGATTTCTACTATTTTGCACCCCATGGTTTCTTGAGAAAATGATGCATTACGCTGTTGGCTTTCTTGCTGTTCTTCTGAGGTGGAATGGAACATAAAGCTTCAACATGTTTTATACCAAAATGGCTATACTAAAGAGACCTGGCACATAGTTACCCTAAAGGAGGCTGCCCAAGAGGAGGAAGAAGTGACCAGCAATGTCTCGTTACCAGCTATAGACCTTGGAGAGTCAACATGTCAAATAATGTCAACAAACATTTCCTGAGTAGTCACTAGAATAGCATACATTTAAAAGCCATAGTTTCTGCCCTGAGGAGCTTATAATATTTGGAGAGGAGGATAAGAGATAAATATTTAATAAGCAGAAGATAGTAAAACTAAAGGCAAGCAAGGCAGAGGCTTTCTAGACGCTTGCCAGAGTAAAATCAGAGATAGGGAAACTCACAAGGCCATTTAGACTCAAGAGTAGCCTTCCCTCTGGAGGTCTAATTTAATTAGCCCTATCACTGGGCAATTACTGAAATTATTTACCTAGGGATGCAATTTAAAACCCTTGACAGAGCTTTGAAAAAAAGAAGGATAGGGATACATGTGTGTATGTGAGAGAGAGAGAGAGAATGAGAGAGAATGAGAGAAGAGAAAGGAAAGGAGAGAAGAGAAAGAGAAAGGAGGAGGGAAGATTAGGAAGGAGAAGAAAGGACATAGAGAGTAGAAGAGGGGAGAAGGGACCCCTAACCTAGGTGGAATCCCGCAACACTCAAAACCACTGACCACTTTCTACCTTCAGAATTGTTAAGGTCACCATCATCCACAAACCCTTTTAAGATTTCTAAATATATGAGAAACATTTAATGTGCGTCACAGAGCAAGCTAAATAAAAACGGTCCTTACACTGCAACTGCTGGCATCCCCCTGGGCTGCCTGATGGTACGAAGTTGTGAGCACACACACAGATGATAACAAGCCTCCCAGGCTTGTAGAGAACCTTGACTTTTCAGGTGCTTGAATAAAGAAGAGAGCACATTTTTGTATTCATCTCAGTAGACAGAGACATAAAAGATTAATTATGCCATTAAGTAGTATATAATTATGAAGGATATTTAATGTCACTGCATATTTATAGTAATTTTCAAAGTCATTTTGCATCATTATACTATTCCTACACAGGACGTTTTAAATGTTTTTCTGAAAGTATATAGTTCGAAGAAGAGCTCAATGTACTTTCTTAGAGCTTCATCCCAACATCAATTTAGGAAGAAGCGTGGTTCATGTTAAAACTAGTCTACGCGCATGGGCTTACATTCTCTCTGTCCATCTGTCTCTCCCTCTCTCTCACACACACATTTGAGACACAGGAGCTAACACTGGACCAAAGCTCTGAATAAGGATCACAGAGCAGAGGTATTTTGGTTCCATTCTGTTCCCAAAAGACAAATAAAAGTTTAAAAGAATGAAAAATTTGAAAATGGACAATCCCACCTTCTTTAGTGAAAGTAAGGATACAGCCGCAACTCCCAACCTCAGTTTCTAAGGATTGCATGCTAAGCAGAGTGACACTGGGACCCACCTGAGGGAAGGCGTAAGAACAGCCACAAGTCTCTATAGATTTCAGGATATGGAGTTCTCCAAAGGGGGTGGCCCAGCAATTGCTTGATGGAAATGTCAGAGTCTGGAAATGTGGGCAGGGCCTGAAAGCCTTTCTGTGTCCAGTTCCAGGTTGTGGAGCATTTGGCAAGGCTGCCTGATACTTAGGGTACAAATGGGTCCACACGAGGCATAGCAGAGCAGCCCCGGCCAGCCGGCTGCAGAAGGAGTATCAGAGGAGGCTGGGTTTGTAGCAGTAACTCCATGCTGTTAAACATAGTACTCAACCAAAGATGATTTCGCATCCCAAGGAGGCATTTGGCAATACCTAAAGATATTTTTGGTTGCCACAAAAGGTATCAAGTGGGAAAAGGTGTAAAGGCCAAAGATGTTCTAAACATCTAGATGCTGCAGGACTTGACCCTGGATTATACAGCCCAAATCTTAATAGTGCCAGGGTTAGGAAGCTCTCTGATCTTGGACAAATTTCTTAACTTTTCTGAGCTTTAATGTCCTTATCTGAAGAATGATAACACATTTCTTAACTTTTCAGAGACTTAGTACCCTCATCTGAAGACTAAGATTAATAAATAGCTCCTTAATTGAGTCGTTATGCTGATTAATTCAGACACATGTATTATATGAAGCACTATTTTGCACAGTGCTTGACACATTGTAAGTATTCAATCAATGTTGGCAACTGTTGCTTGTCTCTCTTTCTCTCTCCCTCTCTCTCTCTTTAAGCAAGTTAAGTACATTTGCTTGACTCTATGGCCTATAGCCCATCCTTGACACTATTCTGCCTTCACAAAGCATCTTTAGCAAAATTCTTAGTTCTCCAGCACTTTCTAAGAGTGGTCTACCTCACTGGTGACGATTCTTTGAGAAATGTGCTAAATGTGTGTAGTTGTGTTCAAGGGAAGCCAGATTCAACTGATTGGTCCAGCACACTACTCTGATTTTTGGAATAAGGATCATAACCCACATTCCAGCTTTACCTAACCAAACCAGAGTAAAACCCAGGCCAGCTAAACCCCTGGATAATTAATTGTTCTTGGATTATTTCTGGATCATTGAAAATCTGAATGTGTAAGCACCAACATTTCTATTTTAAACATTTTTAAAAATATTCCTAAGGTTAGACCAGGCACGGTGGCTCACCCTGTAATCCTAGCACTTTAGGAGGCCAAGGCAGGTGGATCACGAGGTCAGGAGATCGAGACCATCCTGGCTAATGCAGTGAAACCCATCTCTATTAAAAATACAAAAAAATTAGCTGGGCGTGGTAGTGCATGCCTGTAGCCCCAGCTACTTGGGAGACTGAGGCAGAGAACTGCTTGAACCAGGGAGGCGGAGGTTGCAGTGAGCTGAGGTCACGCCACTGTACTCCACCCTGGGCAACAGAGTGAGACTCCATTTCAAAAAAAAAAAAAAATCCTAAGGTTAATTATATATTTATCTGTATTTTTAACAGAGTATACTCAACCCCTTAAGCTTTCCTTCATGACTCAAGATCATTACTACTAACATCAGTTATCACACATACTTTACCATAGTGATGGCCTCAGGATCTGCTGAAGTTTGTTAGTTCTTTATCTGCATGCTAAATAAATCAAGGGCACTGAGCTTTCTTATCTTTTGTTTACACTAATTAACAAGCGTTTCTTTTCCTGCTTAATTCCTTGTTTTAACATTTCTAACTGGCTGTTCCTTCAAACATTAGCATAATGCCAAGGGTGGATCTGAAATTTTAGAGACCTGAAGCTCATATAATCCTTGATTGTTGCGGGGAGGAACTCTTTAAAAAAAAAATGACAAAGGCCAGCATGGTGGCTCATGCCTGTAATCTCAGCACTTTGAGAGGCTGAGGTGGGTGGATCACAAGGTCAGAAGTTCAAGACCAGCCTGACCAATATGGTGAAACCCCATCTCTACTAAAAATACAAAAATTAGCCAGGCATGGTGGCACATGCCTGTAGTCCCAGCTACTCAACATGCTGAGGCAGGAGAATTGCTTGAACCTGGGAGGCAGAGGCTGCAGTGAACCAAGATTGTGCCACTGCACTCCAGCCTTGGTGACAGAGTGAGAAGGAAAAAAAAAGGATACAAAAATACAAAATTAGATACCAAACTGGACAGTGGGCACATTCCTAGATTCCTAGAAGACATTCCTACTCTGGTTAAGCTAGCAATAATTTAATAATATACACAGAAGTAACTGTAAAATATACATATATATTATCCCAACAAACCCTAATTGACTTCTACTTAACTAGAGCTCAAAAAACGCCTGCAGCCTCTTCAATGCCATCTGACATGAGGTGATGTGTGCTGGACAGCAAGTCAGAATGGCAGCAAGCAGTCTGAACCAACTGTGGTTAAGATATCTCATCTTTGCAAATTTTACAAAACCATATGACCTGGTAAACACATTACTGGGTGGCTTACTGTGGACCTGGTTTCACAGTAGTCTGATGCAGTATTACTCTCTTCTGAACTAAAAACCCAAAGCCAACATTGACAAAGCTTTGTACGAATTAAGAAAGAAAAGGCTCTGAATAAAGACTGACATATCTCTTGGAATAAAGCATCCAGCCTTGCATGTATAGAATTTGAGACATATGCAAGACATGTCTCTTTGGCTTATCTTTTATTTCAAGCTGTGCTTCATGGGATGAGGAAAAATAAGCCAATTTCTTAGAGTCATTTTTTTCCCCCCAAAAAACCTTTACATTCCTTTATTGAAGCAAGATTCCTGATTGGTATGCAGTAATGTATTTACTAAACAGAGACCTGTACAGAAATTAGATACAATCCATCTAGATAGGTTGTTACACTTTTGCCTATTGATGGAATAGTTCCATTTATCAAGTTTAATACATCAAAAAGCTTTGAGTTTCACCAGATTGTCCATTAATTCACCTCTGAAAAAGTGGCATATAACTGTAATCCCAGCACCCACAGCTGGGGGTGGGGGGTGGATCGCGAGGTCAGGAGTTTGAGACCAGCCTGGCCAATATGGTGAAACCCCGTCTCTACCAAAAATACAAAATTTAGCTGGGTGTGGTGGCTCATGCCTATACTCAGGAGAATGAGGCAGGAGAATCACTTGAACCTGGGAGATGGAGATTGCAGTGAGCCGAGATTGCGCCACTGCACTGCAGCCTGGGCTACAGAACAAGACTCTGTCTCAAAAAAAAAAAAGTTGCATTTAATTTCAGCTACTATATTTTAACAGCATTAAAAAGCTTATGCATTAGGGTGCTTCTCCGCACAATGGCATTGAGCAGACAGAGCTGAGTCTATTATCCCACCCAGATTCATATAGTCATATTTGAGAGCTTTATAACAGAGAACTGGCACAGTTACTCCTAATCAACACAGACTTCTTACTCTGAGATCCTATCTTCTTGGCCACATTTTACATAGCCAATGAAAACATGCCAGCAACTGTCCCATAAGTAATGTGGCATTAAAGCACCAGGTCTATTTGATGGTGGTGGCAGGCACTATTATTTTATATCCTGGTAAAAGGCAAAAAAAATTTTTTTCGATTCCATATGTGTTTCCTGGGAATGGAGAAGGGAGAAAACAGATGTTTACTGAGCGCCTACTCTGTCAGATGCTGCTGCAATGGGCATGTCACTATGCTATGGCATTTGACAGCCATGGCCTGTTTATGAAGAAGATATTGTTATTCCTGTTTTACAGATGAGGAAAAGGTGTCCTCATCTCATAATTAGAAAATGAAAATGCTGGAACTCAATTTGTAGCCACTATTTAGCGGCATTTTACATTTCTTTAGTTAAAGAATTTGCCAAATACAATGTGGGTCAGGTTCCTATATATATATACACACACACACATATATATACACACCCACGCATATATATACACACATATACACACACACACACACACATATATATATATACACACACACACATATATATATATATATATATATATATATGAAACACCTTTAGTTTGTACCAAAAACTAATGGAAAGTTTTAAATTAGATGAACAGAGTTTGTTTCAATTTCTGATGCTTCATGCTTTCATTTTAATAGACATTGAAAATGTTTTTTCATGTGCCATGTTTGCCAAGAAAAAGCACAATGTTCTTCATGAAGATCCTAAAATCTTGGCTTAGGAACTAGAAATCTGATTTCTGTGAAACAACAACAACAAAAAAAAGTGGAACAGGAAATATTCATCCAGTTAAATAACTATTTGGAAAGCTTTGTAGAGATGAAGAAATTACCTTTCAGAATTAGGTTCGAGCTTTCGAGAAAGATCATGTGTTTGGTGATTTATAATTATTCCCTCCCTTAAGGAGATAGTTCTGAAAAGAAGAAATCTCAGTATTCTTCCCTTGACATGATAGGTATTTTCACATGAGCAGAAATGAAAGTAGTGTTTTCTCACAAGAGCTCATTTGATTTCTGGATTGTGTATCGACATTTTATACCAGAATGTCAGAACTAGCTAGACTGAATTTTATATATTGTTAAATTAGCACCCTCATTTTACAGAAAGAAAACTGAGTCTCAGGAAGATATATTCCATCCTTGACAACTCCAATTTGTAGGTTACAACCCACAGACAAACGATGCGCTGTAGAGAATTTACGGTCAGATTTACGATTTAAAAATGTTTTGTTTAGGAAGTCTTGTGCTCCTTTGGAAGCCCTTACAGTGCTTTCTTACACTGCTCTCTTACAGTGACCCTAAGTGTTTAACATGGTTTTAGTTTTACATTTCAACTCTCCTCCCTGATCTATCCATCTAGACAATGGTCAGAATTAATATGGTTGTGAATGATGAATGATATCAAATATTTAATAAGCTACTCTAAATCATGGGACTGCAGTTACATAAAAGGTTCTATAATGAAAGCAAGTGGCTTATGTGGCCAGTAGAACCCTGGCATAAAATATTATAGTCTCATAATTGAAAATATGCTTTTGTTATTTGATGTAACAGAAGAGTTCAACAATAAAAATCGACTTGTCTATTATTTATCCTGCAGTTTTAGGCTCATACAATTCTGTAAAGGAGATTTGCCTGCTACAAAGCCAGCATGACTATGTGTGGTTCTAGTCACTTGGAAAATTCAAGTTCACATTTTTAGTACATATATCAGCAGTCTCTTTAGCAGTAAGATTTCATAGTTTCTTTTCAAAAATTATGTGTATATATTTGTATTTATGTTTATATTTGGCATGCAGATATACATTTTATTCTGTGACCAGAGCTGGAATCTGAGCAAAGCTGTTCTTTCTATGACCTCTAGAGACTGGGGTTAAGAGTTTTACTCCTATGTAGGAAATAGTTTATTAAGTATGTGTTAAGCGTCTTTCTTTACTTATAAGTTTCCCTAGTTATTTATTTGCTTAAGAAATACTTAGATCTAGATGGAAGAACACACTCAGAGCATGTCTAGTATTCTCTTTATTCAACACTTTACGTCCAGAATCTGAAAATCTACAGTTGTCACCAATTAGGCCAAGCTATGGTTGGTTAGTGGAAACTTGCTCACTGACACTGCAGAACAGTTGAAGGAAAATGCTGAGTATCCTGCTTAGCCTCTCAATTAGTCAAGGGTCAGGTGAACAGTTCAGTATCCATGCTCATAGAAATGGTGCATGAAAGCTAACATTGTTATAAAGAACATGACTTGGTAAAATTGCATTTATATTCATCAGCACATTGTATATGCATATATAAACTATTTTCATTGTTTTTGGAGGAATTATACTTGAGAGCAGTATATTGAGACTTGAAAAACATCTAATTTATTTTCCGTATTTTTTGTTACATGTGCCTAGTATAGAAATTACTAATCGTTAAGTGTTAATATTAATTTAACTGGTAATTTATGTACATGTTTTTAACTTTTGTTTCATGATAATTAAAGCAAAAAGTGCTTTCTTTTTCTTTTGTCTTTTTATATGAAAGGAAAAAAAAGTACTTAATCCGTATTATGTAGATAGGAGACAAAATCATTGACATATTACATTTCTGATTAATCATCATACATAATGGGAGGAACCAGCTGAAAATAAATGAAACTCTTAGTGTCTAATCCTTTCAACTTTTAATATAAGGTACTATAATATAAAATAATAAAGCACCATATTCATTTATTTTCCCTGTAAAATGAGATATTATAGACCTTCATATTCTATTTTTTCTTAAGTAACAATGACTATAATATACACATTTTAAATTTTTCAGTTTCTTTTTCTCTATTATTTGTCCTAAGAGAACAAAGCAATAGAGTCAATAACTATTTTTTCTTTTACTGGTTAGCTTTGCCCAACTTTTTGGATGATTATTTTTCATAATGTGATGTCAGTCTATCTTTTGTTATTTTTTAAAAATAGAAATATATTTAATCAAAGCATGTTTCTTTAATTTTATTTTGAAATATTTTCTTTATAAACTAGTCATAGGGAAGTGTGTGTGTGTGTGTGTGTGTGTGTATAAAAGTACACTGGAATACTGGTAGGTTTGTACACACACACACACACACACATACATCTCCATTGTTAATAGAAATGAAAAGCACAATAAAGATTATCTTGATTATTCTAATTTGATATATAAAGTCAATCTCAGAGATTCTGAAGCACTGTTAGGTATATAACTAGAATCCCATTTTCCAAATGTCTGCTTTCCTTGCAAACAATTGTAAAGATTCTTAAGGCACATAATTAAAATAGTTGTCAATCAAAATAAATAGAATTTTGCAATAATTTAAGGCATATTTCTGAGTATTAGAAAATGGTCAGCTTGTGTGACTCTCCTTTGAACAATTCTGATAATTTTTTGGGGGGTAGCAAGGAATAAATAATATTTGATTATTTTAGAAAAGGTTTACCATTAAGCCTCTAATACTGCAGCACCTTGTAATATGCATCCCAGACTGCTAAACCCACCATCCATTCATCTAAGGTTCTGTGGGCACTTAACTTAAAATTGTGGAGATTATGCCTAATAACCTACTTGTATGCTCAGCTTATGTGCTATAGATTAAGGAGTTCTGTGGGTAGTTCTCTAGAAATATTATCTATGGCTACCTTTTATCTGAATTTATTATGTCTAGCTATATTGTGCAGAAGTCCATAAAGTAGGAGATAACTACTTTACTTCTAAGATATATATGCCCTATGGGATGTCCACCAGCTGGAATTTCTCCAGGTTCTGTTTTGACACAAAATGTCCTTAACCACTTGGGTCTGGCCTCTGAATTGTGGCTGTCTTAGCAGTCTAGAAACCATTGTAATTTGGTGAACAAATCATGTACAAGAGAAGTTTAAGATGGCATTGAATTAAAATAAAATTAATATTAGTATAAAGTTAGTCAAGGGAAATGGAGCTATAAAGGTCCTTTAGATTTTTCACTTTAACAACCTGTTTTCAAGGATGGAAAGCCAAGATGATAAACTTGTCTTTAAACTGAAACCTGGAGAGTTATTACCGGTGTCAGGCTGGAAGCAACATTTATTGGCTGCCCATGAAAATATCATCCTGGTACCTTTAATGGTAAAATGGTCTAGTGCACAAAGTTGGTAGATCCTAGAGGCAGAGTGTGTTAATCTACTTTGCTAATTAAATTCTGAGATTTTTAATAGGTTAAAAATGACAGGATTTCCTAGTGTATTGCAAAATAACAATACATGCACACATAGACTATTGGAGAGTAAGGGTAACAAATATTTTTATAATCATTTATGGTATTTAAGGTACATCGGAATACTGTTAGGTTTGTATATATTCGTACTATATTTAATGTTAATATATAAATTACATACTATTAAAATAATTCAAAGGGCCAAAAATATACTTTTCCACAAGTCTCTAACATAGATATTCTGTTAACTTAAAATTGGTTGAAACATAAATATTTGGGGACAGACAGAAAAACGAATATAGTCGTCAGTGGATTTTAGGATACAGTCTCATGGAACTTTTACTAGATGTTTTCTGAAGCTGTTTCCTGTACAAACAGTTCCTTGCAATGCTGTGCAGCAATGATTGCTGAAAAATTCTTCATGTTGAGTTGCAAGAGTATTCTTTGTACTTTGTTACCCGAGGAATAGCACGAAATGGCTTTTGCTGTTCCTTCCACCATTCTGTAATTAAAAATTTTCAAGTTTCATATCCACCGGCTCTTCTGGGATAGGTTAGTAAAAGGGGGAAAAAAGCAATTTGCAGTTATTTAAGAACGAATGCCTGAAATAATAGACTCTTAGTTTGTAATTCTGAGTTTACAACTCAGTGGGAGGTCACTAAACTTTAAAATGACCATGTTAACTTAGTAAACAGAGCTTATTTTTTTTAAATTGCCACTCTGCTACACATTAACATTATACCCTTCATCAGGCTATTTAACTGCTGTCTCTCTTTCCTTATCTGTGAAAAGAGGTTGACCATCTTTCATCATAGATACTTTGTGACATCAAATGAAATCATGAATATAAATTTATAGCAGAGAATCTTTTACAAAATACAAGTTTTATATAAATTAACAATAAGCTGTCATTTTGGTTAATTGTACTTTTTTTGTTTTGATATGTTAGACATCTTTTAAATCATAATGTACATAAACTACATTGAAATTAATGTTATTGTTTGAAAGGCAACATCTATTTGAAGAGAATTATATTTAGGTTTGTAGGAAAACTGTTTCTATGTTCACAACACCTTTGACATCAAATGTGTGGGTTTTCCATACCAAGCAATTCTCCAGTTCTCTGGAGATATCACACCTGGGTGTCCTACAATCTACTTCAATTCTGCCACTAACTACCCAGAGTTAGCATAGACCCAACAGAGAAAGGGCTCAGTCCCTCAAGACTGCCCTTGCTTCAGACATCAATTGAAAGCAGTGAGTCCTCTGGTTACCCACACTTCTGTCTGACATGACACAAATTGTGGCTTTCCACAGCCCCTTCCTCAGGTTCAATAATTTACTGTAACAGCTCATAGAACTCAAGGAAACACTTTACTTGACATTATCAGTTAATTATAAAAGATATTATGAAGGATACTATGAAGCCAGATAGAGACATATATGAAGGGAGGTCTGGACTGGTCCCGAGCACAGTAGCTTATGCTCTGTAGAGCTGGATGTGCCACCTTCTTAACACATATATTCATTAATCACCCTGAAAGCTCTGTGAACTACATCATTTAGAGATTTTATGAAGGATCCATTACATGGGCATGATTGATTAAATTGAGCCATAGGTGATCAGCTCTATCATCAGCTCCTCTCCCCTTCCCAGAGGTCGGAGGTGCAGCTGAAAGTTCAGATATTCGAATTACATGGCAACCACCCTTTCCATCCTGAGGCTATCTAGGCACACCTCAAGAGTCACTCTATCAGCGTAAACCCAGATATGATTGAAAGGGATTTATTATGAACAACAAAAATACTCCTCACATCTATTACTCAAGAAATTGCAAGGATTTTAAATGCTGTGTGCCAGGATGCAGTGATGAAGACCAACTCTATATTTCCTATTATATCACAGTATCACAAGGTTATTATGTGATAAACCAAGGAAATTCACTGCCTTTGTTAATTCAGAGGGCCTTCGGATAGACTGAGACACTTCCATAAACCAATGCAGATTCTAATACAGATGGTCTCTGGCTTACAACGATTTGACGTACAATTTTTTGACTTTATGATGGTATGAAAGTGGTAAGTGTTGGGTAGAATGTGTACTTTGAGTACTCATATAACCCTTTGTTTTTCACTTTCAGTACATTATTGCATGATATATTCAATACTTTATTATACAATAGGCTTGGTGTTAGATGATTTTGCCCAACTGTAGGCTAATGTAATTGGTTTAAGCACATTTAAGGAAGGCTAAGGCAAGGTATAATGTTCTATAGGTTAGGTGTATTAAATGAATTTCTGACATGATATTTTCAACTTACATTGGGTTTATCAGATGCAACCCTATTGTAAGTCAAGGTTCATCTGTACTGGTTGAATAATACTTGCCTGGTACTGTAACTGGAACTTACATTTATTTATTAGGTACTTTGTAAGATAATCCCCCCCCGCCCCACACAGGTGTAGTTGTTTCTTAGTATCTACAGAGGATTCATTCCAAGACTCTCCATGGATAACAAAACTCGCAGATGAGATGTTCAAGTTCCTTTTATAAAATGGTGTTTTATTTGCATATAACCTATGAACACCTTCCTGTATACTTTAAATCATCTCTAGATTACCTATAATACCTAATGCAATATAAATATTATATAAATAATTTTTACTTATTTCCTTTTTAAAGAGACAGGATGTCGCTGTGTTAACCAGGCTGATCTGAAACTCCTGGCCTGAAGCCATCCTCCCACCTCACCCTCCCAAAGTGCTGGAGTTACAGGCATGAGCCACCATGCCTGGCTTTGTAAATAATTTTTATACTGTACTGTTTAGGAAATGACAAGGAAAGAGCTGTGCATGTTCAGCAGAGACACACCAGTACATTTCTTTTATTGAATATTTTCCATGTGAGGTTGGTTTTATCCACCAATGCAACCCATGGATAAGGAGGGCTGATGACATATACATATACATATACATATACATATACATATACATATACAGTCTTTAATCTTCCTAAGAAGATGTTATAAGGTAAGGATTCATTCTACTAAAGCATAGCTGTTTTATGGGAAGTGAGACTTCACCTAACTTTAAAACCCGTATGTTCCAGCTGCTGTGGCTGTATTACACCCTAGAACTTTAGTGGCTTAAAACAACAATCAAATTTATTTTGCTCACAAGTCTGCAGCTGGGGTATGACCAAGTGAAATGTTGCTGCCTTGCATTCTTCTGCCTTCAGCAGACATTTACTACCAATGGCTGACTGAGCCAGGGGTATAAGGCTATCCTGGTCTCAAGAGGTGTAACTCTGCAGTGTGGTTTATGCTCCAGTACCCTGCTCTTGCAGATCAGGCCAAGTGGAGGGTATAGCTCAGAACACATCTTTGTTTCCTCCCATTTTCCTATTAGACTTCATTTCCTTATAAATTTATTTGAGAGTTCTCCCTCATTATAATCACATGCCCCTGATTCCCTGTCTTGGGCTCTCTCTCTATGAAACTTAATCCAAGACATGAGTTTAAATTGTATATAAAAAGATCAAGAAAATGAAATTATTAAAATGGATAAAGTAATAAACAACTCTTCTCATTGGTAGCTTTTTGTAGGTATTATATTAATTCTTCCCTAATATTAATTAACTTGGCTCTAGAGATATATTTTTTTTTTCTGGATTTTCCAAGGTTTCATTAGAATGGGTTCTTCACAATTCTTGGCATTGCTTCTGTTGTGATCAGTGTACAAATATCCAGGTGCTTAATTATCTCTTGCACAATTTTTAGATGTAAATTAAGTTTTCTTGTAGCCTCTTTTCTCACAGATGAAGCACAAGACACATTTCTTAAGAAGAAACAAACAAACAAACAAACAAACAAAACTTCCTTGCCCGTCTCAGCATCATCAACAATTGTTATCAGAGACTCACACCAAGCGTGCCTTTGGACAGCTGTGGACTCTGCACCTTTATCTATGAAGCAGAGGTTGAATTTACATTATTTCACAGTATCAAATAATATTGGATGATTCAAGCGGAATTTGAGAATAAATGGAAGAATTTAGAAAATTAAGTTTACGAAATGTGTAATTCATATTTATAGAATCCAGAAGATATTTCACAGAATGAAGAGGCAAGAGAAAGAACAAAGTAGAGACTCAATACAGAGGTATGTAATAGCATATAATTTCATTTGCCTTTTACTCTGAGGAAATCTTTAAGTAGATAAAGGTTTCCTAACTCCTTGTATGTTCTCTCTCATTGTAATGTCTATATTCATCGGGGCCAGGAAGCCAGTCTCTTCTCCCACCCCACAGGACCGCTCACAATTCACAGCAAGACACTCTGAGAAGGCACCAGCACACAGAACCCCCCTTTAAAAACTCAGCATTGGGAGTGGTGATACACGCCTGGAGTCCCAGCTACCTGGGAGGCTGAGGCAGGAGAATTGCTTGAACCCGGGAGGCGGAGGTAGCAGAGGGTGGAGGTCACACCACTGCACTCCAGCCTGGTGCCTGGTGATGGGAGTGAGACTCTGTCTCAAAAAAAAAAAAACAAAAAACAAACAAACAAATAAACAAAAAACAGCATCACCGATTAAAAGTGCCTATTCTTTGCTGAGAGCCAGAAAAAAATATTTTGTGTAAAATGTATTTTAAACTTCATTTTTCTTAAGATAGTCAAGGCAAAGGAAGAAAGCTGATGATTAACAACATCCATAAAGACTGAATAACAGTATTTTAAACCTTGAGTTTAGACGCATATGCTGAAACAGTAATTTTTTAACTCACCAAATGAATTTCATCAATGACAGTATTTCGCATCTCCCAGTTATGTTTGTACTTTGAAAGAAAATTTTCTTAACCTATAAAGTGGCTGAACTTGGGAATTTTATTGAGCCAAAAATCTTTTCGTCAGTAGGCCCCGCTTAAAAAAAATAGAAATGGTTCTGGGAAAATATGGGGAAAAGGTCACAGATGTATAAACTTTTTTTTTTTCCTATTTTAAAAGAACCCAAATAAATAAAAATAAGTGCAAATTGCAATTTGGAAAAAAAAAAAAAAAAGCAAAAACGAAGC
Source organism: Cheracebus regulus (assembly GCA_963574635.1). NCBI lineage: Eukaryota > Metazoa > Chordata > Mammalia > Primates > Pitheciidae > Cheracebus > Cheracebus regulus. The sequence goes on along the minus strand of CAUYQU010053673.1, from coordinate 32,422 downwards.
CTAAAGTTAAAATTGCAGTTTGGAAGAAGAAATTTTGGCAGTTAATGAAAGGTCCATTATACACCCATGCAAAAATAATCTGGTGCGTGGATAAGATTCCAGTAACCAGAAATAGGAGGACTGGAAATGAGTAGAGGCAAGCCGGAGTAAAAAAGTCTAGCATGCTTTCTAGGCCAGTCAGGTGGGGTGCCGTGGGATTTGTTGCACAGGGGACATTCAGCAATTCTGGAGATGTGTTTGATTGTCATACTGGGGACAGGGAGGACAAAAGTTTTATGTAGTGGATACAGATCAGGGATGCTATTAAACGCTACAATACACAGGAAAGTCCCCTCCTCCAGCAACAAAGAGACATCTGATCCAAAATGTCAATAGTGTGAAAGTTGAGGTAACCTGTTTTAGGCTAAACTCTCTGTCCCACCAAAAAGAAAAAAATACTATTATGAAGAAACAGTACTGTATTCAGAAAGATAAAGATCGTACAAATGCTTGCTTTCCTTTCTGAATTCACCAAATTAGATTCTGAACTATGGGGTTTAGAATCAGAACTATGTGATTCACATATGAGATCATCACAAGTGGACCAAATTATTTCAGAAATAGACATCAATTGTATTATACATTTGACCTATTTCTATTCTTGTTATCATGACATTGCTGTGTTTCATTGGGTCACTACTTGCTCCATCACTTCTGTAGTAGGGGAAATTTTTCTAGGTCAGGCAATTATATACCTTTAGTAGCCTCAGAGGTGGCCCCTTCAAACATGACAGTGTAATTACACCAGTAAATTTCCTCACAGGTCAAATTTATCCCTGAGTTTTTCCTTTTTGTTTCCGTCTTCTTTAAGGTGGAGTGTGTACATTTTTAAGAATTTCCCAGAATAACACTGCTTTTCCTAATTTCTTGTTCATCATGGTCTTAGTAGACCTGGGTGGGGAAACTCATTCATGAAACATCTCCATAAGATTAAGTGTATTTGTATATATTAAATAAATTAAATACTTTTTTTGTAATAAGAATTACCTTGGCTGTAACATCCTAGAGCTCTGGTTGTGTCTGTGGGCAGCCAGTGTTGGAATTGTAGAGACTTTTACTTTGAGGGTTATGTAAAACTTGCAGTTGGTATTGTGAGAAAATTAGGTTAGAAAACAGTTCCCAAGATAATTATAATCCCTGATTTTTGAGAAATGCCTTGGCCCAAGTAATACTATGTTGTATACATCATCTTCCTTGTATATATTTATTTATAAGTGGTCAGGAATGAGGCCCATGGTCAGATATCCTTGGTCTCTTAGTGCAGTTTCTTTCCACCTTAATAAATGAGTCTTGCACTGCAGTAAAGGAGATCATTATAACTAATAGGAAGAGGGCCAATATTTGTAAAGGCGTACATTGTTGGCAGAGTTCACATGTATAATCATCCTAGGGATTGGAATAAGCTATACTTTTATTTATCTCTGTAATCCCAGAAGGGTTGTTGGTATTACCTCTGGATTTTTAATTGCACCAATCATGAGCTTCTTGGTTGTAACATTGGGCACAGATTATTGCTGGGCATTCTTCAAAGCAGACTCAATAGGTAGTGGCCTACCGATCTATTTGTTTGATGTCACTAGTTAATTGGAGTGTTTTGTGTGATTTTGTAATGGTGGAGGGAGCAGGGGTGTCGCGAAGGTGCTCCCAGTTCCCCAATCCAAGGAGGTCCTTGGCCTCTCTTACTCGGAAGAATGGGAATGGGGCCCTGGAAGCCCGGTGAGCTTACTGTTGGAATAAATAGCATGGGCTCAAAGAGTTTTGCAGAAAAGTGATTTATTAGACGGAGAGAGAGGGGGAGAAAGAGAGAGAATGAGAGAGAGAGAGAGAGAGAGAGAGAGAGAGAGAGAGAGGAGAGAGAGAGAGCTCCCACACTGTTGTGGGAGGGGAATCCAGAGAAGGATATCTGTATAGGTAAGGAGCAGTTGAGTTTTAACCCAGGAGTTATTCCTACCTCATTCATGTTCTCCTCCAATGAAATGAGTTCTTTTAAACTTCCTCTGGAGTGATTGATTTTTGACTCTGATACCGGATTGGCTACTTGGTCCACAACAGAGCCCCTCCTCCCAGAGCTTGGGGCGGGGCTTTTTGGACAAAGGAGGCCACCTGGATTTCTCTACCTAGCTCACCTCAGGAAACCCAAAGAACTTTACCTTCTGGGGGATGGAGGCTGGTGGTGAGAAACTCCTGCCTTTGAAACCATGCCGCTTGTGGACCCGTGAAGAGATTTTATCCTTAACACAGTCTCTCAATTTGAAGTAAAAGTGGGCCCAAAGACAGAGTTTAGAAGACATTTAGGAGTCTCATATGTTGGATTTTCTACAGCTTATGGCTTGCTACTTACTGTCTCAAATGTAATTTAATTTTTGATCACCTTGATTGTCATTTTAGTGGGCTCTTAGTTGACTTAATTTTTTGTGTGTCTGTTGCATTCTCCATTATGGAATTTAGAAAACATTTTTTATTAGTTTCTTTGTAAAGTGTTTTTAGATAAGAGTACTTTATTCCAGATATTTGGTTCATTTCTTCTCTGTTCTTCTGTAGCAATCTTGTCATCTTCCCATGGACTGTATGCTACATACTGTTTATTTTTCTGTTTCTTTTTCTGATGTGCTTTTAGGAACAGTACTCTTTTTGGGTTCTCTGAAACATTTATAGTAGCAAATCCTTAACTACATTCATTAAAATTGATGGATAACAGCATTAATCATAAGCTTAAAAGTAAAAGAAAAAAGATTTTATGAAATAATTACATGATTATATAATAAACCTTTTGTATAAAATAATAGAAATAAATGAATAATTATTTTGCTCAGTACATGTAGTTATTTGTGAAGAACAAATACATTAAATAATATCCTTATATGTTAAAATTTGAGACAAAAGCCTAAGAAAATAAACTAGCCAATTTAAAAAAAAATGGAATAAGGCAGGCTTCTTTGGTGGGAAAAAACAAAATAAAATAACTTAGAGGGCAAAATAGTAAAGGGAAAGCCTGAACAGTGAGACTCGAGCTGCTACAACCTGTGGAAAACCTTGCCTTATTAAGCTAATTGGTTTCTGTTTGCTTCTTCAATTGTCCCCAGGTACTTTCTTCCTCTGCTCCGCAGGTGGTCCCAATTCTTCCTTGAGGGTGTGAGTGCTCTACTCAGTGTGTAGTAAGTACTCAGTAAAAGCTAACTTCCTAACTGCCTGGAGCTGAATTGATTTCTACAACAATGCTACAGAATTACTAAAAAGTGAATGCAGCCAGGTGGATCACCTCCTCTTCCCTCTATTATCTGAGAGCTTTTATTGGTTTATACAGTGTGAAAGTGGCCAATTGAAATTAATAAAAGCAAAGGAGGAATGCTCTAGTTCTTAGTAAGAAAATTAAAAATGAAACATCTTTCCCAGTCTGCCTTTACATCTATTTATATTATGTTATACACTATCTCCATTGCAAACATAAATTTTCTAATAATAATAATAACATAAAGGTTGGATGACTATGTGTTTTACTATCAATTGTAAGCATATTATTTTTTAAATTTGGTATTCTGTTAAATTTCGTGATTTTTAAAAAATGTTGTTTGGAGAATTCACTGGTATGCTCAAAAGATAATCCCCATAGAATTCATTTTGTGAATAGAATTATTTTAAAAGAAATCACCTTCCTGATGTGACACTATAAAAAAGACCTGGGGATTACACAGCATATGTTGGCTCTTATTCAGGGACTTCAATGTATAGAATTGATATTATGCAAAAATTTGATTTTTGAGAATGAGAGCTTACAAATAAATAGATTTGTATTTCACTTTATCTAGATATCTTTCTAATACTACTTATGAATTATCTCTTTAGGAGCCTGAAAAACAACTTTAACTGGATTTATAGTGGGTTAAGGTAAGTGCTAACAAGTTTATTTCATGCAGTTGAAATATAGTATTTTTACTCTCAGTCAAAATACATTCTTAAATTATGATTGCTTTTATTTTGATCTTTTATTTTTATTGTGGCTATAGATTATAAAATAATTTATGATAGAAATTTTATGGAGTGGATTTTTAGGTCTCCTAGCTACCTTATTTGATATTCCAAAAATGTATTCTATATTTGAGTACTGCAAACATCATCTAGATAGAAGTCTTCTTAGAATAGAAACAGATTGTTTGACATTTGGTTGTTCTTTATTTTGATAAAAGTGGTGCATGGAAAAAAGTTTAGCTTTAAAAAAAATTGGCAAGTTGAGTTTAGAAAAAAGTTGATTTGGCTCAAGGTTCTGGTCAAGTTTAAGTATTAGACAAAAAAGCTGGGTTGATAATAGAAATAGCAAGAGGTTATTTTCTTCATTTCCCCAGTGTTTATAAAAAGATCAGTTTTCACACCGCCACTTGCTGAACAAAAATTAATAATTTCACACATTCCATTTACTCCAGGAAGGAACCACAGGAGCTCAATGTTTCTGAAAGTGGGGTCCTACCAACTCTGTACTATTTAATAATAAGACAGTATATAGATTTTGGTGCAAATTCAACTTTTGGGTATGCCAAACAAAATAGAGCTTAAGAGCTAAATAAATAAATTAATTTCAATACCTTAGATTATTTTAACAAAGTTTATTCCGCTGGTTGAAAAAATGCTGGGAACATTGTAGCTAAGGTTTTCAAAATGTAATTGGGAATGTCAAAATGAATCATAACAAAAGGTCCAACTGTGCAGATTTGTGCTTTGTACCAGACATTCCTAATACATGGAACAGTTACAGAGAAAAAGACTTCAGTGTCAGTCATGAAATTGTAGGTGGAGGAAAATTCATTTCTTTATTCCTTTATGGTAGCACATTCTAATGGCTTTAGCTATATGAGAGCATTTTTAGTACAAAGGCTATGATTTATCTGAACCATACATGAGTCTGGAGTGGAAAAAGATAATTTTCAATATGCTAATGCTGTGCTGTACTGCCTAGAACACAGTGATCCAATAGAAATATAATGTAAGCTTTACACTGGAATGTAAAATTTCTAGCAGCCACATTTAAGAGTAAAGAGAAACAGTTAAATTTATTACAATGTCATATTTTATTCTATCATATCCAAAAAACGTTATTTTTTCAACATATAATCAATATAAAATAATTACTGAGATATTTTACACTTTTTTGTACTTCTAAATCTGGTGTATATATTCTTTACAGCACATCTCAGTGTGGACTAGCCACATTCAGGTGCTTAATAGCCACATCTTGGATAATATGGGCTTAGAAAAATACCTATATTACCTCTTTTTCTTTTTCTTTCTTTCTTTTTTTTTTTTTTTTTTGATACAGAGTCTCTCTCTGTCACCCAGGCTGGACTGGAGTTCAGTGGCATGCTCTCAGCTCACTGCAACCTTTGCCTCCCAGGTTTAAGCAATTCTCCTGCCTCAGTCTCCCGAGTAGCTGGGATTACAGGCATGCGCCACTCTGCCCAGCTAATTTTTTTTTAATGTTTTTAGTAGAGACGAGATTTCTCCATATTGACCAGGCTGGTCTTGAACTCCTGATCTTGTGATCCGCCCGCTTTGGCCTCCCAAAGTGCTGGGATTACAGGCGTGAGCCACCGTGCTTGGCTATATTACCTCTTAAATTGAATTTAGTAGAATAATTATCTTCATAAAATCAAGTTTGTTATATTCTTAAAAGACGAAAGTACGACAAATCTAGCTTTGCAGATCTTAATTGGCTTGTTTTTGCAATTCCAGAATGGGACAACAGTCAGGACCATAAATCGTTCAGAATGTTCCACCTCACGAAGGCAGGTTTTATTTATAGCCAGGGACAAGGAAGTAGCATACAAAAATCGGAAGTGAGGTACAGTCAGATCAGTTGGTTAAAGCTCAGCATTTGCCTTAATTAAATGTGGTTTGAACAGCCTGCTGCCTGCCACGGACTGAAGCTAGGCTGCTGTGATTGGCTGAGACTCAGCTATTTGTTACAAAGGCAAATTTCTAAGATAAGTTTTCAGCTTAAGTACCAAGTTAGGTTGCAGTTTACTTAGAAAGACTTGTATTGAAGCTTCTAAAGCCCAAACTTAGTTCGATTTAGCAACAACAATTATTAAAATTAGAAATTTAGTCATATAGCTGGGATATAGCTCTGTGATACTTAGGTGTTGACTCTTCAAAATCAACATTTTTTAAATGAAAATGCTTTATTTGTTTACAAAAGATGAGAATTAAAATGTAAAATTTCTGAGTATCACTTTTATATCAATGAATTAACTTAATATTTTTAAAAACTTTTCTCGCCAGTGTAAATTAGTTGTCTTAATTTTTTTAAGGCTTAAAATGGATATATGGTCAAACATTTTTATGGGAGACTATGCCTATGATTGAAATTTTATGAACCTACATGTATCTCCTCTGTTTTACAAACACTGAAGCTCTGTAGCATCCATACTTCAGAAGCACTAAACAGTGATTTTATTTATTTGCTCTTTTCTATCACAGTATCTTATCTCACTGAATGACATTCTAATTCCTTAACTTGTCTGTCACCACAGACCATGAAATAATTAGCTGACCCCTCTCTGAATATGTAGTCTAAGCCAGAGATAACACTGAATATTTGCTAGTGGGAAAAGTGGGTAATGAGCATGTTCAAGAGATAGGAAATACACTTGGATAGGGACAAAGTAAATGTGGGTGGTCAAATACTCTCTCCCTCAGGGAGAGTGCCCAGCAGGAGGGAGAAATCTCGAGTATTTGTTTAGATCACCTTAATGACCATTATCAACTGGTTTGGCTAAAAACAAACAAACACCCCACCCCACTACTAAATAGTCATCCTTGATTTAAGGAAGGAGAACTTGAGACAGCTGATAGCAAATTCTTTCTCACATGGTTAAAGTTCCCAGGTCAAATTTATTAAGTTAATTTGATTGACAATGATTAATTTCTTAAATTCAAAAGTTTAGAATCATCATAAACCCCCGATCCTATTATTTCATGTAAACATGTTCATTTTGTCCCAATAGTGCAGATGTCTGCTGTTAATGATTTTAATTGCTGTTTTAAGTGTTTGTACATTATTTGAAAATGTAAGTATTCTATTATTTTATGGTTCATTAAGCACAAAGCACACATTCAGTCATAGTTGTAATACATGGGTCAAGAATCAGTACCCTTATTTTGAAAGTGATAATTATTCTTCTCGGTTATCTATTCCAAAGCATAATGAAATGAAAATTACTTAGTGTCAGCCCTTGAAAAGTAAGCATGATGGCTTGAAAAAGTAACAGATAATGCTATACCTAAATATGAAAAATGTATGGTAGTACTGTATTAAAATGTGCATTGAAGAAATGTATTAACTGTCCATTTCAAGTCATAACTAATAAAATATAAAACCCAAAGGTAATTTTATTATGAAGCAACACTGTTTAATTGTCCCACAAATTTAATAGTACCTTTGATATGTATTTATTAACAAATTCCATATAGTGAAACTACCGTGTAGGAAAATAATTAAAATCAACTAGTAGGTATCACAAATGCATTAATGGTACATACATTCACAAAAATCAAGGCTACCTTATCCATCATAAAAATAAAAGATCTGCAGTTTAGCTTCCAAACAGAAAAAACCTCGGAGAAATTGTTTTAAATATACTATAATGTTTTAAACTTGTGTCTGTCTAATGTCCTAATTTCACCAGGGTCCTCAGAGCTGCATGAGTCTTACCTGTAAAGGGGATCCAGAGGCTCACAACATGAAATAACTTTGGGATGTGTAAAAAGCATTGATCTACAAGAGACATTGTTATCATCTAGTATAAAACCTTCATTTTATGGATAAAGAACAGGAGGTAACTTTTGCCAAATTACATGCCTTTACACTCACAAGGTCTACATTCATTTTTTTCTGTTAAAGGATAATTTCACATTTCGAGAAATTTGCTCCTCTGCTATCAATACATATGTTTCGCAGTGGCAAAACTGCCCAGCTGAAGAAAAGGAATATAATTAATTAGCTTAAGTCATTTTTCTGGCCACAATGATTTAACCAAGCAGAGGCATATTTTGTAACAGTGATAGCCAGCATCAGGTCTGTTGTCCTACTTACTGTTAAAAGGAAACATTCTTTCTTTTTCTACTGGGCTTCAGGTTATGAATATGTAAGATCTGAAGTTCTTGTGGCCATATGCTACTATGCAGGGGAGAACTAGTTTGAGAAGGAAGACAAAATTGAATTGCTGTTGCTACTGTATTTCATTAGTCCAACCACTGCTTCCTGAGGCTCCTCTGCGCCTGGTGTGCTTGACTTCAGTCCTACATGACAACTTTCTAATAAGTAGAGGAAATCCATTTTGTTTTATCTTAATAGAGTTTGAATTTGACTTCTTGTCACTTTCAATTTCAAGAGTCTTATTTAATTATGTTAAAAATTATAAATATTTCCAGGGTTGAGGTCTGAAGATGGCCCCAAATTTAATTGTATATTGGGGGTCAGTGTAGGAACCAGAATCTCTTCTACTAGCTTTCAGCTTACTGTTTTTGCCTCTATCAAATGTTGTATTACTCAATTATCTTGGAAGCTTCTGGAGAATGGAATGTTGGCTACATAGGGAGTTTTACCATGGCATCTGGGTGTCAAGGTTTAATTAAGTTCATCTATTGACAGTATCTTTACTAAAAGGAGAAGATATTCATGGAATCCTCAAGTTGTATCTAAAAAGAAGACTTTGGGGGATCTTCTGGAGTTAAAAATACCTTTTAATATGAAGGGAACAATAGTAGACTAGGAAATAAAAGACAAATTCAGAAAGTGTATGAATGTGAGTATGAGAAAAAATTTAATCTTTATAAACAAACCGTTGAGATTCATTTTTTAAATTATTATATCATATTTTAGCTTAAGCTGACAGACTCAGAAAATGGAATGTCTAAAACTGAATCGCTCCATCTTCTCTGAAAAATCTTTACAATTTACAGTCAGCTTCATATCACATTATTCAATATGGAGTCTGTGTCATAGCTAAAAACCTATCTGTGATGTTTCAGATATTTACAAAGGGTGTACCAGGATAGGACTCATGGAGGAAAGTTGCCCTTCCCACAACATGCCAGGCACAGATAGTGCACTTTTGTCTCTAAAGAGAATTGCAGTTATGAACTCCAGATTTCTTGGCTGCCCATGATCTTACATCTTCATTCCTGGGCTAAGTGCCTCCTTTTGGAGGTCTTTTTATCTGGGAGTTTTTTGGAGCCTCTATGAATGACAGTAAGATGATCCTCAAGTCGATGCTGATTTACCCAACCCTTGCCTGCAGCCATTCTATGGAAGAAGAATGAAACATTGGAGAACCAACAAGTTCTCCCATTTAGCTTCTTGCTATGCTGTTGAGTGATTAAAGACTTGGTTTTTGCATTAATTTTGGTTTGTTGTCTTATTCTGACACAAGGCAGCTCAGCTCTCTCCAGCTCAGTCTGCTCAAAACAGTCAACTCCTCCAAATATCATCAAGTTGTTATTTTACTTTATTTTTCTTATGCTCACATCCAATCCATCAGGGAATAATATTGGAATACATTCATAAGGTGACTGTGATCCTTTTCATCACTTCTGCAGCTGTCACCATCGACCCTAGCAAATCATCTCTTACCTGGATGGGTGTAATTGTAGCCCCATTGTTCTCCTTATTCATATTACTGTTGTCTAACTATGATCTGTCCTCAAAATAGCAGCCAGAGTGATCTTGTGAAAATTTCAGCTCATGTTAATTCTTAGATCAAAACCCTGCAGTGGCTTCTCAGTTTTCTAAAAGTAAAAGCTAACATGCTTACAATGATTGATGAAACCCTAATTGGTCAGCAGGGTGGCCCTCCCATCTTCCTGACCTTGTCTTTTACTTCTATTTCCCTGCTTCGACATCTGCCCTTCCAGACAACTGCCTTGCTAATTCTCTCACCTCTTTCAGATCTTTATGCAGATGACACTTCTCAATGAGGCCCAATCCAGTCACTGTATTTAAAATTGCAACATACCTATCAGAATCCCTTACCCTTGGTCCTCCTTATAATGCTCCCTTTCTTTTATATTTTTCAAAGTGTCATTTACAATTACTTTATGTATTTTAATTATTGGTTATACCTGTTGTCTCTTTTTACCACCCAAGACAGTAAGCTTCATGCAGGTAGAAATTTTGTTTTCTTCTCTATGCTGTGTTCTCTTCACTAATGAACCTCAATTCCTAGAACAGATATTAGCATAGAATAGGAACTTGATAAATATTTTTAAATAAATTAATTAGTTAAACTTTTATCTGCAAACAAACAAAACATTATGAGACGGCTCTGGATTAAGATTCGGAAGTCTGTAGCTATCAGTATATTCTAGATACTTCCTATGATTCCAATATCTCCCAGATGACCACATGCTATGCCAGCATGTGACTCCTTGAATTAAGAATCATGTCATTTTCAAGGCATTTTCCTGTCACCTGCTCTTTCACACCCATTCACTAGATTAAAGTTCAGCAATTCTTTATTCTTTTCTTGAAGGCCATGCTAGATTGCAGAGCAACTTGCTAAGCCAGTAACAAAGGCTTATAAGGCATAACATACCACCTGTAATTGGTAGTGTTTAGTTTTCACAACTCCTTCATTGTCTAACTCAAAGAATGCTTTGTGAAGCAATTTTGGTCAGTAGTACAGAGATAAATGGGTCATATTTTGAAGAACTAAGGTTAGGCATGCCTCCAGTCATAACTTATTAGCAAGTTATATGTAAGAAAAGCTATGGATAAACAAATAGCATGGCTGATTAAAGTTTTTCTTTTCTCATATTATAAGAACATATGTGGTATTTTGGATTACTCTGTAGTGAATCATTTAACATTATCCCATGGGCATCTTAATATTAAATATGAGAATGCCAGGGAAATGCATCCATGTATGTGAGACTTCAATATTTTATTCATAATATCTATGTACACATGCACAAATATATGTACATGTAGACGTTATCAAAAATAAAAGGCTATCCTATTTATTTTAATTATCAAGGGATACAAATTTAATGAAAAGTTAATTTGGTCAAATGGAAAGATGGAGGAAACCAATATAAAATTAATTCCGTATTTCTCCTTCCAGCTTAAAAATATTTTAGGGCCACGTGCAGTAGTTCACACCTGTAATCCCAGCACTTTGAGAGGCCAAGGTGGGTGGATCACGAGGTCAAGAGATCGAGACCATCCTGGCCAACATCGTGAAACCCTGTCTCTACTAAAATACAAAAATTAGCCAGGGATGGTGGTGTGCCCCTATAGTCCCAGCTACTTGGGAGGCTGAGGCAGGAGAATCACTTGAACTGAGGAAGTGGAGATTGCAGTGAGCCAAGATTGCGCTGCTGCACTCCAGCCTGGGCAACAACAAGAGCGAGACACCATCTAAAAAAAAAAAATTATTTCTTTTAATCACCATGGTTTAACTTAGTATATTTTAAAAACTGGCAACTTGGAAAACATTATAATTGATTTTGAAATTATGAAGATTTGTAAAATGTCTTGAAAAATCTTCAAGATGCATGTAAAATGTCTGGAGGATCTTGTCCCCTGTATTGGGATCTGTGATAAATGAAGAGATTACAAATTCATTCCAAAGTCTCTTTCAAAAAGAAATGAGATTAGTTTATTCAGACTCTTTATCCAATATCTAAGTATTTATACAGATGTTAAACATTAGGTTTTTCATTATGTTGATTGATTCCAGTCATCTTAAGAATATTTCTCTCCTTTGATGTCAGCACAATGGGTTTTTTGAAAGCTGTTGTTTTGAGTGATGATCATTAAGGAAAGGAATATGACATTTCTAGGAGAATTTTAGCATTTACGTAAAATGTAACGGTAGCTTATAGAGGTGGAGAGAAATGTACAATAACGTCAAGCATATGAAATCCTTATAAGAAGGTCTTGAATACATGATCACAGGAAAAAACCTAGATGAAGAGAGATCTTTTCAGGGTATTTTACATATATAAGGAATATATAAAGGAATTTATATATATTATATATATATTTATAAGGAATATATAAAGGAATTTTTATATTTTATATATATATATGGAATATAAAAGATGTTTCTTAATGTGCTGTAGTCCTCAGAATGCAGTGAAGGCCACTGCGGTAAAAAATATCTCTGTTGATTTAGATAAATGTGGCCTCATTCCAATATATTCTGGTTTTTCTTTTATTCAACTGAAAAGCTACCAGAGGTTTTTACTATGGCTGTCAGACAGAGCACAAATATTTCATAAGCCATAGTGGGCTTATTAAGTTGGCACCAATTTTAGCCTTTAGGGCAGTTTAAAATGCTTTTTCCCCTCCCTTCTTTATTATGGGATACAAAATACAGATGTTCCTGTTTTGAAAGCCTAATGTTAGTGATATCTCCTAATCCCTGCACTAGTTCTTCCCAGTACACAAATGTGAGGTTTTAGCCCATTTGAGGTTTTGCAGGAATGAAGCTGGATGTGGGAGATGTGATGTAGACAAACAGTTTATATTTAAAGGTCCCTCAAATTGTTCCTTTAAAAATTTGGTGATTCTGATATTTAATTTATTTATTTATTATGACTGCTTGTCAAAATAAGATAAATAAGAAAAAAACACATGTAACAATCGTGTAACAAAATTACTTTGGATCTTAAAAATCTTTTTTTGAGGATTATTGTAAGCCAGATGCTGTTAGATAATCTTAAAATCTATTCAATCTTTAATATTTATGAGAGCGCTATATTTGGGAGGTGATTATATTTACCATTTTACAACCCAGGAAAATTAGGTAACTTCCTCAGAGTTTCAACTCTAGTATCGAAAGGGGGATTTAAACAGATACAATGGCTCCGGAGTCTGTACCTTTAACCACTGCATTACTATTCATGTGGATAAAATGTAAAAAAGAGGTAAAATAAAATGAATAATAAATAGCAGAAAGTTGGCAGCAAACGTCTTAAAGTAAAAAGATGCACTGATCATTAGAAACAAGATTAAAAATAAAATGTATAAATTATTATAGAAATTGCAAAACAAGCTTTGGAATAATAAAAATACGACAATTCATAAGCATTAAAATTTTATTTGAATAAGATCACTGAAAGGAAATAGACTGTCAAGAGAATAAAACTTGTTAAAAGAAAGAAAGCTTAGTGAAGGGGCAACATGAAATATTAGTCTTAACACACTGATCCAATTCAAAACAAAAAATTATCACCTTATTAGTCAGCATTTCAACTCTCTGGATGGTTTCTTCCTTCACTCTGCATGCATGAATTCCTTAAATATATTTCCAATGATGTTTTTCACGCCATCAGCACTGGGGATTCAAGGATAAACAAAACAGACTGCAGTTCCTATTCTCCCTGTTATCATTGAAGGAGGCAGATAATAAACACATTCATAAGTAAAACAAAGTGTATTAGATGCATGCTTCGGGGAGAAATAAAGCAGTGGAGGAGGGGAGTGCTGGGTCACTGCAGATTTAAGTGAGGTGATTAGGGTAGATCTCAAGTAGTTGGTACTGAGGAAAGATCTGGAAAAGCTATTCGATTATTAGAGAGAAGACTATTTCAATCAGAAAGAATGGGAGATGCAATTTCCCTGATCCTGGAGTGTGCCTAAAGTTCTTCAAAGAAAGCAGAGACATGGATGAAACTAGAGGACAATATGCTAAGTGAAATAAGTGAGGCACAAAGAGACAGTGTGGAATCTAAAAGTCCAAAACATTGACGTAGAGTAGAATGGGGCAAGGGAGAGACTTGGGTCAGTGGGTACAAAGTTACAGTTAGAGAGGTGGAATAAATCTGGTGTTCCAATGCACAGCAAAGTGACATGGTCAATAATAATGTATTACATTTTCTTGAGAAGGAGTTTCACTCTCATTGCCCAGGCTGGAGTATAATGGCGTGATCTTGGCTCACGGCAACGTCCGCCTCCCAGGTTCAAGTGATTCTCCTGCCTCAGTCAGTGAGTAACTGGGATTACAGGCATGTGCCACCACACCCTGCTGATTTTGTATTTTTAATAGAGACAGGGTTTCACTATGTTAGTCAGGCTGGTCTGGAACTCCTGACCTCAGGTGATCCACCCACCTCGGCCTCCCAAAGTGCTAGGATTATAGGTGTGAGCCACCGTGCCTGTCTGTATTACATATTTTAAGATAGCTAAAAGAAATAATTTTTGATGTCCTCACCACAAAGAAATGGTATATATTTGAGGTAATGGATATGCAAATTAACCTAATTTGATCATTGTACAATGTAAACATGGATCAAAACATGCAATGTATACATAAATCAGAGCAAGGAGTTCCCCATCTCCCCTCCTAAAACATGGCATCCTAGAAACATATACAATTATCATTTGTCAATTTAAAACAACAAATATATTAAATATATAAATAATTTACAGTAACTTTTAAAAAGAAGCTCAGATGCCAACATGACTAAAACAGCCGAGGCTGTGTTATTTTCCTGTGGCTGCAGTAACAAATGACCACAAATGGGGTGGCTTAAAACAACACAAATGCATTCCTTAAGTTTCTGGAGGCTCCAATTCTGAAATCAAGCTGTTAGATCAAAGTCCCACTAGAGCAAGGAGTTCCCCATCTCCCCTCCCAAAACTAGTACGAGTCCCTAGCCTGTGAGGAACCCAGCTTCACAGCAGGAGGTGAGCAGCAGGCGGAATAGCATTACTGCCTGAGCTTACCTCCTGTGAGACCAGTGGCAGCAGCAGATTCCCACAGAAGTACAAACCATATTGTGAAATCCACATGCAAAGGATCTAGGTTGTGCGCTCCTTATGAATATCTAACTAATACCTGCTGATCGGAGGTTCTGAGGTGGAACAATTTCATCCTGAAACCATCTCCACCCAACTACCGGGAAAAATTATCTTCCACAAAACCAGCCCCTGGTGGCAAAAAGGTTGGGGGCCGGTGACTACAGAAGAGATTCCATTCCTTGCCTCTTCTAGGTGATGTTGGCTTTAAGTGTTCCTTGGCTTGCAGCCATATCACTCCAATCTCTGCCCGTCTTCACATCATTTTTTCCCTCTGTGTGTCTCTCTCAAAACTCCCTCTGCCTTTCTCTTATGAGGATACATAGGATTGCAGTTTTTACTCAAATAATCCAGGATAAGCAGATCCTCTTATAACCTTTAAACTCATACGTTCTAGAGATTTAAGGTGAATGTCTTCTGGGGAGCCATTTTCCAGTTTACCACAGAGGCCAATATGACTAAAGGCAGAGTGAATGAGGACAGATTGGGGAAGGCTGGGAAGAGGCGCAGGGATTGTAGACAAGATGACATGGTTTTTTACTGTGTGTGTGTATTGGAGCCACTGGATGACTTGGGAAAAATGACTGAAATTGTTTGACCTCTTAAAGGAACACTCTTTGGGCTGTGGAGAGAAAAGGTCAAGAACAAAAGTAGAAGCGGGTTTCCAGTTTGTAGCATTATTCTGTGCTGCATTCTAGGGGGCTGGGAAGTGGTAGAAAGATGAGAATAGTTGTATTCTAGATACTATTTAAAGGAAGTGCTGATTTCTCAAGGACTCTGGCTGTACTTTGACAGGGGCACCATTTTGCTGGAGATCCCTGAGAGTGTTGGTTCCTTGGAAAATATCCTCTACATTGGAGAGTAGCAAGATTACAGAGGCTGTGGTCTTTTCCCAGTGATAACAGAAAACTCAAGCTCTTATATTTGCTAATATATATGAAGATTCTTGACCCAAACTTGGTAGCTGACTTCCCATTGGATAATCCACTGGGAAGTACGAAATCTCCCATGTCTGTAGATTAAGCTAGTAAATGACCATTCAGCATTGAGTGAACCAAACAAATTCAGAATTCCAAACCGTTTGTAAGGAAAACAACAACTAAAAAGCCAATGATTTTAAGGAATAGGGCAGGATAGGACTTTCACAACAAGAGCAGAGCAACCTAAGAGCCTTGCTTTGGCTTACAACAGTGCCAGAGCCAAGAAAATAAAGCTGCAGAACAAAACTGCAGACTGCAGACTGGTGGTATGCTAGTTGAATGGATTTGTTCCCACAGATTTGTTATGTTTATACAGCAAAATGTTTGAATTTGAATTTGTTGTTAACACTTAGAAATTGGGCATTTTCATATAAAGATCAAAGTTATCATGTAAAAAATCTGTATTTCCAGCTTGAGAAATGAAAATATTGAGCAATATTTGCCTATGCTCTTACATAACTCTAATATATTGGGGTGTTGTAAAAGTGCCCCCCATGTAGAAATCTCCAAGTTCTGTTTCTTTCCTCCTTATTTCCCTTAATGAATTTATCAGGAGCTTTTTGCCCCCCTGTTCCAATCTGGCTGCTTGCTAAGACCCACTGCACAGCTGGCATCTTGGGATGTTCCTTCTTCATCCTGATAATTCTACTCACCTCTCACTCTTAGGTGCCTCATTTCTAGGATCCCAAAACACATTTCCCAGTGTATTTTCTCATTTGGTGGAGCAGATTTGCAGTATTTGGAGAACCAACTGCAAAATTTGGAGGGAGCACAGTCCACACAAGAGCAGCTTCACTTTTAACACCAATTATAAGTTTGGAAAGTCTCCAAAACAGTTTTTATAATTTTCTAGAAGGACTCACAAAACTTACTGAAAGCCGTTTTACTTGTGGTTATGGTTTATTGCAGGAAAGGAATACAAACCAATATCAGCCAAAGCAAAAAGCACATAGGGCAGATTTTGGGGAAATACCAAATGCAGAACTGTCTTGTCTCATCCTTGTGGAGTCAGAATGCATTACTTTCCAGGCACTGGTGTATGACAACATGCACAGAGTATTGCCAACCAGAGACGCTCATCTGAGCCTTGCTATTGAGCTTCTTTTTTGGTTTCATTACATAGGTATGATTGATGGATTAATTGCACACATGGTTGATCTCAGTCTCTAGATTGACTGCTACCTTATGGCCCAAAACCCTCAATATAAATTACCTCATTTTCCTGGGATGGCCAGCCACACCCTAGATCACACCGTTAGACTGTGTGCCATTTTCCAAGGCCCACAGGTAGACAAAGACATTTCTATCAGGCATAAAACCCCTAGATTTCAGACATTACTTTCCAAAAGGCAAAGACCAGAAAATCTCTTAGGGAAAGGCTTAATTCTTTACTATATACTATTCTACAGTAACTGCTTAAGAATGGTACTTGGAAGTACAAAAATATAGAAAATCATTAAAATGTATAATGATTGCTAATTTGGCAAGATAAAAAATTCCGCACTCTCCCTCCACCAGGTCCAAACCAGCATACATTTTTCACTCAGAAGATATTACTTTAGCTTTTAATGATGTTTTATGAATTCTGATAATGTTCCGAGTCCTGATCAATTATAAATGACTTGCCTTTGCACTCTGATGCTTTTAAAAATTTCTCTACGTCCCAGTATTTTGAAATTTAACGATTATGAGCCTTCAGGTCTTTTTTATTCATTCATGTTATTAGGATTTAGTTGGAATCCAAAAAACGTACAGCCTTGTGTTCTTAAGTTCAGAAATATTTACTTGTGTTACATTCCTTTATAAATCTGTCTTTTTCATATTCTTTTTCTATTTTTTCGAAACAGAGTCTCACTCTGTCGCCCAGGCTGGAGTATGGTGGCATGATATTGGCTCACTGACACCTTCACCTCCCAGGTTCAAGTGTTCCTCCTGCCTCAGCCTCCTGAGTAGCTAGGATTACAGGCACACACCACAGTGCTCAACTAATTTTTGTATTTTTATTAGAGATGGGGTTTCATCATGTTGGCCAGGCTGGCCTCAAACTCTTGGTCTCAAGTGATTTGCCAGCCTCGACCTCCCAAAGTCGGGATTACTGTGAGCCACCAAGCCTGGGCTTTTCATATTTTTTATTTTCTCTTTTTGGAATTCCTATTCAGGATAACAATTTGAATTGATCATCTAATGTTAGGTTTTTTTCCTTATATTTTTAGATCATTTTTTGTGGGATTTTTGGAGAAGATTTTTCATTCAATTCCTCTATAGTGAGGTTTTTAAAATAAATTTCTACTATCATAGTTTTATTCCAAGAGTATTTTATTTGCTTCCTGAATCTTCCTTTTAGAGCATTCTGGTTTTGTTTTAGTGTCTTAACATCTAAGTTGTCAAATCTAGAATTCTTAAAGGTTTTTTTTTTCTTTCGCTCTTTGCATAACTTTTAAGTTTGCTTTGTGCGTGTGTGTGTTTATTTTGGTCTTAGTGATTTATGTAAGTGGCTTTCCTCAGGGCATTTTTTACAGTTTATTTATATTATTATAGAAACACTAAATTTGTTTGAAAGATCTATGTGAATAGGTAGTGTTTGTTGACTTATTTGTCTCCCTGCAAGGGTAAGCAGAGAGGAATCTGGCTTTTATATTAGGAAAATGTTACCCGTCAGTTTCTCATGGGCTTTTCTCTTGGACAGATCAGTTGTAAGAGGCAGGGAGTCCAAATCCTACCAGCAGTGTAGGCCTGTCTCTTAGCTTGGGAGCGGTTCTGGGGAGGGCCAAATAATGGAAGGGATCACAATTTAGGAATACATTTTAATATTTTCTGGATGAAAATATTTACCACTACCTTCAATAATACTGAGCATAGGCCAACTCATGCCTGTAATCCCAGCACTTTGGGAGGCCAAGGCAGGTGGATCACCTGAGGTCAGGAGTTCAAGACCAGCTTGACCAACATGGCGAAACCCTGTCTCTACTAAAAATACAAAAATTATTCAGGAGTGGTGGCACGTGCCTGTAGTCCCAGCTACTCATGAGGCTGAGGCAGGAGAATCGCTTGAACTGGGTGGTGGAGGTTGCAGTGAGTTGAGATCACGCCACTGCACTCCAGCCTGGGTGAGAGAGTGAGACTCTCTCTCATTAATAATAATCATATAAAATAATAATAATACGGAGCATCTTCAAGATCGGAAATTGTGTGGTTCACTATTTCCAGGGAGTAAAGGCTAGTCTTTTACCAAAATAGAAAGTGGGTATGGACTTTATCTGTCTTGAGGGGAGACATCTGAGGATGTAACTGCTTGCCAGACAAACTTTCCAAAAATCTTTCCTGTAATCAGTTCCAGACACACTTCCTGCCTTGTGGGGTACCTGACTTTTCCAAATTCTGAACCTTCCTTCTATTCTGCATGGTCAATCACTCTACTTGATTGTCTCTCTTTGTGGTTTTCAGTTTTGCTCACGTGACTGGTCTAGTTGTCCATTAACTTTTTAACTTACGCAATGTAGTTAACAGCTCTTGTTTGTTCTGTCTTGTTTTTTTTCTCCCTGTGGATTTGCATTAATTTTTTTTAAACCTCTTCACTGCCATTTTTTGTGGTGATTTTAGCAGATTCTAGAGGAACCTGCGTATTTAGCATCCCATGAAAGACTAGAAATCTAAATTGACTCTTAATCAATGGGATAGTAGTCCTCAATTAAAATATGGCCATTGTATTACCACTTCTCAGTTTTATTTATTCAAGGAATGGATTAATAAATCACTTTCTACCTGCGAACGACAATATGAAATAATTTGTGCAGCTACTGCTGGTTTATTCTGGATAATCTGAGGATGTGTATTTTAGAGGTACTTAAACACATATTTATTTTAGAATATTTCACACATATATCACTTTATACATATTCACTTACACATATACTCATTCAATTAGTGTTACAAATCACATTTATTGAGTGCTTCTAACTACTTAGATCTTGAACTATGCACTGTGAATGCAGAGACTGATAAGGTGCAATTTTTGCTATCAAGGACATCACAATTTAGCAGGGTTCCTACATGTATAGAAATCATTCAGATGCTAAGAGCTCAGGTATGAGACAAACTTTACAACACTGCAGAGAATCAGAAAGCAATAAAAAGCTTTTATAAACTAAAACAGTTCCCATGTTGTTCACAAATTAAAGCCTAAATAATGTGTTCACAGGCATTCTCTCTATGCTCTCACATGGATAGGCCCACGTTGTAGATTCAGTTCTAATAAGTTTAATTGTATGATTTCCCAGAATGCTTAATATTTAAAGTAGCAAGTCACAAATGCAGACTATAGGTTAAAGGGAAGGAGGCTGGCACTAGTATGAAATGATGCCTGGCTCTAGGGAATATATACAAATAGTACCCACTATAAGTAGTGTTAGTGTAGTTAGAAGTCTGTGTAGAAGTCCTGGTTCTGCTAGCTATTAACAAAGTAGTCTTGAATGAGTCACGTTAACTCCATAGGCTTCAGTTGCTTTGTCTGTGAAACTAGGAAAACAGTCATACTGACAGTCTAGAGTTCTTGTAAGAATTGAGTAAAAGAATATATAAAACACATGGAAATTAATAAGCTCAATTTGTATTAAGTATTATTATTATTATCCTTAGAGTACAACTGATTGGGATGATTTATAGCAGTTGAAGATAGCTTTACACAACTCCCTATGACTCTTTGGCATGATACAGTATCTGGGAAGCATGTCAGTCAGTATCTTACCCTGAAAAAGAAACTACCCTGAGTATTTAAAACTCAATGAATTTTATGCAAGAGATTGTTTACATGGTGATAGAATAGTTGAGAAGCCAAACAGAAAAAGAGACACTGAAGCGACCCACAGGTTATCCACAGCAGAAAGTGTCTATTAGAGATGCAAAGCTACTGGAGCTCAGGAGCCTGAGTTGCCCAAGAGAGGAAGGATAAGCAAACACAGGCACTGTGGGAGAAGGAGATATAGCCTGGTTTCTCTCTTCTTCCACCATCCATCCCCTCACCAGTGCTTCCCATAGACTGAATCCAGCTGGAGACCACTGATTGCAGAACCTGGGACATTCAGCCTCGACATCATCCACTCCATGCTACAGAGCAGAGCAGGAGCCAGTGAGGAGTGCTGTGTGGGCAAACTCACCCAGGACCAGCACAGACACTCGCAACACAGCCATGTTACCCACCCTAAATAGAGGAATACTGAAACTGCTAAATATTCAGACTCAGGACGTACCAAAATATCAGTGTTTAAAACAATAAATTTAAACTGATGCAGGAATCTTGGCAAACTGAAGTTAAACGTTCCATTGTAGTGTCCGTAAAGTTTCTGAGAGGTGAGTGTGTGTGTGTGTGTGTGTGTGTGTGTGTGTGTGTGTGTGTGCTTGTGTGCATGTGTGTGTTTGGAGAGTCAGAAAGAACAAGTGAATACCTCCCATGGATTCCTCAGGCCATACTGAGAGTCTCTTTTCTATTCTGCTATAGCACATCATACTCTTATTATTATGGCCAAAACATTGCACTGTTTTTTTTTAACACATATTATTTGTATATATTTATGGGGCACAGAATGATATTTAGATGAATGTGTATCATATGTAATGATTAAATCAGAGTAATTAGCATATGCATCACCTCAAGTCTTTATATCTTTGTTTTACAATATTCAAAATTTTCTCTTTTAGCTATTTAAAGATATATAATAAATTATTAACTATGATCACCCTACAGTGCTATAGAGCACTAGAATTTCTATTTCTTCTGCATAATTTTCTATCTATGAACTAACCTCTCCCTATCCTCCCCTCTCTCCTACCCTTCACAGTATCTAACAACCACAATTTTTTTGCATTCATCCTATAAATGCTTCTTGAGTATTTATTGTGTACCAGAAGCTAAGTCTGGCCCTGTGGATTCACTACAAGTTAGGTATGGCTCAGTTCCTAGGGAACTCAAGCTTTCTATTAAACATGTATTTTTTTTAGTCTTTTTCTCTTTCCTTGCCTTTCCCTAGGATTAAGCTAGTATAGTTGCAACTAGAATCATTTGTTTTTCCTTATGTTACAATCTTTTCTGACATGGTATCTGTGACATGGCAGATATTTAATACATTTTTATTAGACTGCATTGAGAAACTAAAAATGACTAAACTCTCTCTGGACTTCTTTGTTCAAAGTTGCTGGAGACTGAAACATGATGGGTTGACAGAAAGTCAGTTATTGGAAAGAGGAAAAACAAATTTGAAAGTAATGTAACTACTTTGCTTCAATATTACTAATTATTTTAATAGAATTCCTTAACAGAAGATTCTGCAGTTAGTTCATAATTTGCCATGAAAATGTAAATGAATGTTTTTCTTCGATTAAGATTAAATAGGCTATATTATTAATCTAAACTTTTATTTTTCGATGCCTTTTTCCTGTTAAAGTTTTTTCTTCTTAAATATGACAATGCAAACAAAGCAGATTATCAATTAAGAAAACATAGCCTGTGTTACAGAAATCATCTTCAAGTGTAAACTAGCAGATGTGGGTTCTGGACTTGAGCCTGATCTGGGTGACATCTGTCACCACACTGATTGCCAGGTTGCACTTAGTGCCTCTGAGTGACTAGAGAGGTATTTATTTTCTTTCTCACTAATTCTTGCATGTATCCCTGAGGCTGAATTACCTGAAAATAAGTTTTTTTTTTTTTTTTCCTGAAACAATTTCATTCTTGTTGCCCAGGCTGAAGTGCAATGGTTGCAATCTCAGCTCACAGCAACCTCTGCCTCCAGGTTAAACAGTTCTCCTGCTTCAGCCTCCCAAGTAGCTGGGATTACAGGCATGTGCCACCATGCCTGGCTAATTTTGTGTTTTTAATAGAGACCGAGTTTCTCCATGTTGGTCAGGCTGATCTCGAACTCCCGACCTCAGGTGATTCGCCCACTTTGGCCTCCCAAAGTGCTGGGATTACAGGCATGAGCCACCTTGCCTGGGCAAAAGATACTATATTAATGAAAATTTTTTTTCTATGAATGAGAGGTAAAATTAACACTGTGTTTCTTTTATAGAAATGTCTTTATTCTCTTTGTAAAAATGGTCCTACCTACATTACCTTTTTTATACAAAAAAATAAAATACAAAAAATAGTTATTCAAATTTTGACCATGTCTGAAATCAAATTTGAACCAGGTTTCATTAAGTGCTCTGTTTGAGGGTTAGTGGACATGTGTGAGCTTTGTATATTTCTCCCCTATGTTGTTGAATACAAACCAAACTATTCAGGACATAGTGTACCTCCCACTTGCTTCAGTGACTGCAATTGAGAAGAACAGATGAAAGCCATCTATGAGGCCGGCATGCCTTTCTGTCTTTTCTCTGCTCTTTGTTTCCAGTATTTCTCTTCAAACAGCTCACAGTCCACAGTCGGCACAGAGGTGGCAAGCACAGTGGGGGTTGACTTTAAGTTTCTTTTACCTTTTGCAACTATATTGCTGACTGTGCATTTTTAAAAAGGTTTTAAATTGGTAACTGACAAAGTTATATATAAAATAGTAAGACTTTGATGTTCTTGTTTTCTTCCCTCTGAAGTCTGCAGTGGCAGTGAAAGATCATGTAGACTGAATGACCTTCCCAAGGGTAACTTTTATTAGGAACCAAATGAGTCCTGCCTTCCTCAGATGTTTTTTCAAGGCTTTATATGTGCAGGTAACTCCAGAGGCAAGCTTTCTGTAAATAAACATTCCTTTGTGACCACATACTCATAATTCTTGTCAAAGGAAGCCAATGAAAGGAGATTTAAAAGATCACCAAATCTTTGCTATGAAATAATTTTCTTTAATTATATTAAATAGACATAAAATGCTCTGGTTAGTAATTAATAACTAGAGGTATTTTATATTGATTTATAGTGAGAAAAATGTCTGTTTTATATGTTTATCCATAGGAAGTTAAAGCTTGTTATTATGTTAAAAATTAAAGTAGCCCTTTCTATCATAACCATGACATGAATTAGGCATTACTGAAATTTGAGAAATAAAATGTATCAAAAGTGAGATATTTCTCAGATCTTTTATGGATATTTCAGGCTCCCAAATATGTCCTGCAGGTCATTTCAAGGTTCTTTTATCCATATAGCCTTATATCCATAGGTCGTTTTAAGAAAAAAAGATCAGGTTCCCAATTCAGATTTCTAATCCCTCATCGTTCAGACGTGTCATCAGATCACTAGGATCTAAAAGAAGAGTATTTTAAATTTTGCATTTGATTCCCCTGCAACAGTAATTCCCAGGTCATTTCAGTAATGCAGACATAGAAATTATTTAATAATAGTTATGCTAAATTATCCCATATGCATTGTGTATCTATAATGCACAGTGCATACCAAAGTCAACCCAAGCTACAATATACTCACTGGACAAATGTCAAAGGTAATCAAAACTTTCTAGGATCTTGCTGAAATCAAAAGTTCATATGTAGATGAAATTAACAATGACTAGCCAGACTCCTATGTATTCTTGAGAAAGTAAGTAGCCATTATTAAATATGCAACTTCCTTCTGCATTCACGCTGAGCATTCATCATAAAGTCGTGCATGTGTGTGGCAGCAGTTGACAAGCTATAGTTGATATGCTCTTTGAGCTTATCCCCATTCTCATATCCCATTCCCACAAGTGAATTTAATATATTTTAGTTAGCTTATATTTTAAATAGATTATTTCAAACGTGTTCTTTACACTTAGTGTAGTTTTCATATGAAATGGTAAAAATAGTGGTAAACTTTCTGAAACTTTGTTTGTAAATGTACATTATTATGATGAACCAAATGTGTTTAATACTTCTTCTAACTTTATATCAAATTTTGAAAGCATATTATCTATGCAAATTTGATGCATTACTTCCTAATCTGACATTATATGATGTTACAGAATATAATCAATATTAAAATTAAAATTTATTTTTTAAATGCATTTAGTATACATGTATGTGTAAATCTATTTCTATAGACATGGCTCTCTTAAGCAATATTTCTAAAAATTGTCTAAATGTCATTTAAGATTAAGTATCAACATTGCAAAAACAAAATGTCTGTTTACAATGGATTCTTATTTTAAAATATATTATTTGTTGAGTGGTTATTGATAAAGTAGGATGTATTCATACAAGGTGAAAGATAAACATAACAACTTTGGATATTTTCATTGTAAAGTGAAAGCCTAATTTCTAGGTTCTTATTTTATAAAGGACAACTGAGGAATCAATACCACATATATATTACAATATATATCTATGTACATATCTATGTATGTATTTATCTATCTATATTATGTTATGATTTTATTTTGTGGAAACTGTAAAAGAAATTCTAAATTGTAGATTACAGGTCATTCAATAAGAAAATTTATTTTTTTAAATGATCAAATATTGTGAAATAGCCTATGACAGTAGTTCTGCATTAGTGCCTCTTCTTACAGCTATATATTAAGTAATACAGACGTCTAATATATGTTCAAGTCTTCATGTGGGAATCCCTTTCCATAGTTAACCTAGCTTGTCAACTATATTTTATAATACTAATTTTTTAGTTTCCCATAATCTCATGGTGACTCGTTGAAATTGAACTCATTTTGTCACCATATTTTTCCTCAGATTAGGTTCTGCTTTAGCGTTCTCATTGGAAACTACAAAATGAACTTCCTTTGTAGTTCATGGGAATAATGTCAAACAACTGCGCACAAACAGTAGTAGAAGAAAAACACCGTATATGCAATGGAAACTTATTTTAGGATAGAGGATCAAGGAAAAATTTGAGTCCAGTTAAAATTTCAGGGCAGATTAAAATGGCAATAAGCATATATAATAACCCAGCTGGAATCTGTTCAGGATATCAGGGCCAAGTGCTCTTTTAATTATTTAGTTAATGGATCTGTCCGTGCCAAAATAGCCACCCTACACTGACGCTGGCAGCCTGTTTTTCAGAAGTATGCCCTAATTTATGCTCTCTAAAACCACAAGAAGTTAATTGCTTATCTGCTTCCATTTTTGTGCCAGTTTCACTCATGAAGTTAGGTCCATGTGTAGGTCATTTTTGGGATCTGAGGAATTCATTTAACCATAGATAAACCAGTTTTGTTTCACTGAAATGGCTTGTTTATACAGATCCTGGAGCATGGAATCTTCAATTTTAAAAGGCATATCTGGCCTTAAAATTTACACAATAGCTCCATCTTACCTAAAGGAGCCCTGAACAAGTGATGCACATGATTATTATTATTATTTACTAGTCCATCCACGGATGTGTCATGATAATGTTAACTCTTCATAACTTTTCTACCTCAGAAAATGATTTAGGCCAGTTTATGACTCAGTTGCCCAGATGTTTCCAAATATGTTTGGATCTAATTTCTTGTCTATTTTCTGAGTTGTTCACATTTTATTTTTATGCCTCAATATCCTTGAACTAACAAACTCTTCCACTTAGATATTTCCTCTTGTAAAATAGACTTACATGAATTATGAAATACTTTCAATTTCCTATAAGTCACTAATGCCCCAAAACGTTAGACAGACTCATATAAATTTTACTCAAGCCCTGCAGTACAAACAAATGTGTGTGGAGTATAGACTCCTCCAGGGAGCTACGGAAGTATAAGGTAGTTTGTTTCAATTTCTGCTTATTATTGCCCTGGCACTGATGTGACTGTTGCAAAGACAAATGTTCAGTTATTCACTTGGCATTTCTCCTTCCCTTTAGCATTGCCTCCTCTCTTTTCTACAGTTTGTCTCTAACTTTCACTATAGACTCAGGACAATATTTCTACATTTATTAAAACAAGTTTGCCATTTTAAAAACACAAATACTAAGTCATACAACTGTAATTAGAAATCTTACTGCTAACACAAGTAGGAAAGCTAAAATATGATAGTACTACAGGTTGCTCTATTATGGGCTAAGTTACTTATTTCAGTTATAAATTAAATGAATTATAAGCAGTTTCTTTTCAGAATTAAAATATCTACTTCATACCTATTTTCTCTTAATTGACTTTAAATGTGATATAACATAAGCATCTATACAGATTACAGAAAATAATTGAAATATACTCTGCATTTTGGGGTCCAACATTTTTATTTTTTTGAGATAGGGTCTTGCTTTGTTGCCTAGGCTAGAGTGCAGTGCCGTGATCTCTGCTGTCTGCAACCTCCACCTCCAGGGCTCAAGTGATCCTCCCACCTTAGCCTCTGAGTAGTTGGGACCACAGGTGCACACCACCATGCCTGGCAATTTTTTGTAAATTGTATTTTTGTTTTTATTTCTTAGTAGAGATGGGGTTTCAGCATGTTGCTCAGGCTGGTCTTGAACTCCTGAGCTCAAGTGATCCACTCACCTCAGCTTCCCAAATTGGGGTTCAACATTTTAAGGGTCATTGATAAATTGGTGTTTGAAAGTGAGGTGACTAAAGAAGTGAGAATCTAAACCCAATAAAGGTTTTTCTACATTAATAAAGGGTGTTCTAGATCTGTTTTTCTTTGAGATAAAAATGCTTAGTATTTTTACCTACTTTACCTCTCATAATGTTCAAAATGACCCTTTGAATGAGAAAGTAAAATTTAAAAATCTGAGGAAAATGTTACTCAGATGACATTACAGAATTTAATAAGTGGTAGAACTAGAATTTACCGCCAGGGCTGTTGAGCTAACAGTCCTTTACATTTTCAGGATGTTATTATAATTCTGTAAAAAAAAAAAATCCCAGCTATTTTGATTTGGTCTGGAAAGTTGAACTAGAATTGAGTATACAATGTGAAGATAAATTTTGAATCCATATGCAGAACTATGAAATAGGTATGGTGACAATAAAATAAGAGATAAGTTCAAGAATCTTGATTAAAAAAAAAACACTCTATAATGCACTAAGTCAGCTCACGTAAATATTTCCCAAACAAATTCCTGAAGCACTTTCTCAGAATACATTAATGGATAGGTAAGGTGTACTTAGAAATGAGACAAAACAACACACACATTTGATCAGGTAAAATTGTCATAAGAATTTAAATTCATTATGTATCATGAAAATGGATTACAGGAATTGGAGTTATTCTTCTCCAATGCATTTAGATTTGAATTGAGGGACTGGGGAAAAAGCACTCAGGTACAAAGCACCTGCTCCAGGAATTGTGTCATAAACCCGGCTGCTGAAACTACCTTCTATAACAATAAGTCCAGTTTTACCTAGTAGCTGCCAAAATGACCTGTTCTGATCCTAAGACTAGTTTTACCTACCACTGTCACCCACCAATCAGAGGTTGCCAGTTCCTGAAAAACTTCATTGAAGCCACTGAACTTTCTTTCTAGATGATTCTTTGTAACGTATTTTCCCCCAATAAAACCTCAACCAAATTCTTTATTCTTTGGGCATCCAGTTTGTGCCTATCCCCCAAATTACAATTTTGTTTTTGTATATATTTTCAAATCAAATCATTTGCTTAGTGTTTTGTCTCTATAGTTTATTTGGTTTTGACAAATTTGGTGTCAAATAAGTGGGTCTGAATTGAACTTGGCTGGAGAGATTCCACAGCCCCCAGAACTCTGGCGTGAGGTTTCGATACATGGGCCCCTTGAGTCCTTCTGTGTGTGCCCTTTTTACCTGGTGAGTCTCTCCCTCGTACCTAAACCCCATGTCCCGCTGTCTGAGTTGTCCAGTTTTATTTGGGATTAGATTTTCTGAGGGTTTTTCCCACTCCTGTTTATGAAGGACTTCCCTTCTTTTAAAGAAGTCTTTGTCCCCCTTCCTGGTGAATACATACTTTATTATTTTATTCATTTTGTGTTCTTGGTTTTAATTTTGTGTTCTGTGTATTTGGTGTTAAATCAAATTGCCTAGATAAATTTATTCACAAAATGGGCCCTTGAGGTTCAAGGGCAAGCCAAGATACACCCTGGTACCCCCTATCAGGGACTCCAGCTAGTTTTATGCTTAAGCATTACCCGACATCAGATCATGCTTTCTCATCTCATTGGGTATATTCCAAGTATACTAAAGACAACTTGGAATTACAATGACATTCTTTTGTTTTGTTTTGTTTTTGACCTCTCTAAACTTGTTATTCTCAGAAATACGTGAGAAGTTTAGGCTACAAAACCAAACAATCTGAATGGGAAGTATACCTTAATTGGTATCTAGAAGTGTCCATATAAGACATTCAAGAATCAAAATTTGCCTCGCCCCAAAATATTGTCTCTAAGTTAACTGGAATAAATGAAGGATAGGGAAAGAAAGGCTTTACGAACTCAAATTTGTTCTGTTTCTTAGGTGCCACCTACTGTCTCTCTCTTCACCTTTGGAACTTCCCTTGTTCCCTAATGCTTTTTCCCTTACTACTTCTCCCCTTTCTGCTTCCTAACCTCAACATACAAAAATTTGTCTCCTTAAGGACTGATCTCTATTGATTCTGAGGTTCCCCAGGTGTCCTATGTCTTTTGCAGTAAAAGAGAACTCTGTACTATAGCCGAAGAATTTCCCAAGGGTATGGAGGACTCATATTTAACATTACAGTTCAGGCTTACCAGCCCCAATTCTCTTGTCTTTATCAACTTATTTGCATGCTTGTGGAAGAAGACCAGCCCAACACTGGCTAGCAAAAGCCTACTGGACTTATCTCCAAGTGGATTTAGCATTATCTATCCCCATTTCCCAGAATTAGACCTACAATATTAGAAGCTGGCTCAACAACTCTCAAATAATTTACAGAGGACCATCCTCAATCCATTTTCTTTTTTTTTTTTAAATATATATTTTATTGCATTTAAGGTTTTGGAGTACATGTGAAAACATGCAAGATTGTTGCATAGGTACATACATGGCAATGTGGTTTGCTGCCTTCCTCCTCATCACCTCAATCCATTTTCTAAAGCAATAGATTGGAATAAAATTTAAGCTTATACTCAAGAGTCAAATGAACCAGTTCATAACTATTACAACAGATTGTTGGTTACAGTCAGAGAAAATTTTGGCCTTCCTATGGATGTTGACTGTACTAGACTTACCTCTAACTCTATGTTTACTAATGATCTCAGCCAAGAGCTTTCTCTGTAAGTTAAAAAAAAAAAAAACTTGCATGGTGGGGGAGACCACACCATGTGCTGAATTTATTAATTTGGCAAATCAATTGGCTTGCGCCATAAATAATACCAATAAAAAGAGGACTACTAAAATCCTAAACCTCCAATTGCAACAAATGAATGCTCCCAGAAAAAACAATTTGGTCTCTAAATGACACAACTTTAATCCACAAAAGCCACCTCTTGGCATCTGTCATTATCATAAATAGCCGAGGCCACTGGAAGAACTGTTATAAACATAAGCAATCCGTTTTCAGTTTATAAATAGTCTTCTTCACTTAGGGCTTCTGCTTCTTCCCAGTGGAGGGCCTTGAGGAAATACAGGAGTTTTTTCCAGTTCTTCCACTTAATCACCTTGGGCAGACCACTTCAAATTGGCAATGAGATCCTGACTGTTTATATAAATACTGGAGCCACCCTATTGGTGTTCAACCCCACTAATCTCAACCACCTCCTGCCTTGGAGTAATAAAAAGATTTAAGTGGGGGAGTTTTAAATGAATCATTGATGGTTTTTCTGTCCCAGCCTATTACTTTTCACCTTAAGCTATTATAGAATACCTATCTCGTCTTACTGATGGAATCTATTCCAGCTCATTTATTGAGACAAAACTTTTGGAAAAATATGCTGGCATCTCTTTCTCCCAAAAAGGAAAAATAATTTTATAGCTTGCTAACAACAATCCACTGGACTCTACTTTTGATTCCCTGCTTATATGTTACATTGTCTCAACACCAAAGATATTCCTGCTAGCTCCCAGAGTTTTTTATCGAAACAGGTACCTTTTTGTGGGCCACAACATCAGCACAGAGTCATAGTGCATTCCCGATCAAAATCCAAATTCACTGAACACAGCCCTTGCTTAATATGAAACAAAATCCTTTGGGCCAATCTACCCTAACAAGGGATAAGGCCCATCATTGAAGAATACAAAACGCAAGGCTTAAAAATTCCTTGCACCTCCCATTCTCCCAGTGAGAAAATCTAGTGTTTGCAGGTGTAGATTTGTTCAGGATTTCTGTGTTATAAATGATAAATAATATTGCTATATCACATTAGACTATAGTCCAAAATCCATATAATTTATTGACCTCAATACCAACTTATAGTAAATTGTCCATTGAAATTTACCTCTGTGGTGCTTTTTTTTATCATCCTTCTTGATCAAACCAGTCAATATCTCTTTGCCTTCGTTCGGGAAGCACAACAATATATTTGGACACTTATGCCACAATACTAAACTGAAAGTCTTTCCAATCTTTCTCAAATTCTGAAGGTTAATTTAGGAGATGTAACTTTCCCCTAAGGCTCATTCTTACCGCAGTATGCAGATGACTTCTTTGCTCTCCCATGCAGGCATCCTGTGAGGAAGACAGTGTGCATTTATGAAAACTTCTAGCCATAAAAGATCATAGTTTTCTAAAAAGTTACTACTCGTTAAAAGCCAAGTTAAATATTTGGATTATCTGATTTTTCAAACAGAACTACATTTAAATCCTGAACAAATCCCAGGTGTCCTGCAGTTCCACAAACCCAAAACTAAATGGCAACTTTGAGGGTTTCTCAGACTTGTTGATTCCTGCCATAATGGAATATCAAATTTTCTTTGATGGCTAAAACCCTGCATGTGCTATTTAAGGATTCTAAGCCTGATCACATTGTAGGGGAAAAAAAATCCAAACATATTGCATTTGTTAGGTTAAAGAGGAACTTTTAAATCTCTCTGCCCTGGGACACTCTAATTATCAACTTCTTTGTTTTCTTTTTGTTTATGAAAAGAAAGAAAATGGCTTGTGTGTCCTAACTCAAAAACATGGAGATCAACACTGCCCCACTGGATAGTACAGCCAACAAGTAGACTCAGTGGCTCAAGAATTAGCTCCGAAGCGCAGAGGAGAGAGATGCAAGATGGCCGAATAGCAACAGCTCAGGAATGTAGCTCCCAGTGAAAGCGCAGAGAACGAGTGGACGCCGCACTTTCCGTCAAATTTTTGTTGCCCACAGACCGGGAGATTCCCAGCAGAGGACCCACACGGGTCGCCAGCACTACTCTTTGGCCAGTGTGGCTGTTTTGCCAGTGCCCCAGTGAAGCGCTTCCCAGTGCAGAGTATACATGACGGACAGGCTCGGCTGGTCCCATCCCCACAAGGAAAACAGCAATTGGAAGCGCTGAGGACTGAGAGTTTCACAGCAAGCACAGTGAACCCAGGAAGGTCTGGTTCTGTGGGGAAGGGGTGTCTGCCAAAGGAAAACTAAGAAACAGAAAAACTTCATCACCAGGCGGAGAGAGATCCAAGATGGCCATGTAGCAGCAGCTCAGGATTGTAGCTCCCAGTGAAAGCGCAGAGAGCAAGTGGATGCCGCAATTGCAGACGAATTTTTGATGCCCACAGACTGGGAGATTCCCGGCGAAGGAGCCACACGGGTAGCCAGCGCGACTCTTTTGGCCGGCGTGGCGCTTCTCGGTGCGGAGTGCGACTGGATGCCCTTTTAGTC